>JAKUCV010000900.1:29948-58234 GCA_028386065.3 Turnera subulata | reverse complement strand
TCCGAAGTTTGAAGAAAGCTTTGAGTAGTTCATTTGCAATGAAGGATTTGGGACCGGCAAAGCAAATACTTGGCATGAAAATCTCTAGAGACCGGAATAAGAAGAAATTGTGGTTGTCTCAAGAGAGATACATCAAGAAGATTCTTGATAGGTTCAACATGAGCAAGGCAAAACCGGTGTGTTCTCCACTTGCGTCTCACTTTAGGCTTAGCTCCAAGCAAAGTCCTACAAGTGACCAAGAGAAGGAAGAGATGAAGAAAGTGCCTTATGCTTTGGCCGTGGGTAGCTTGATGTATGCCATGGTGTGCACTAGGCCGGATATTGCCTATGCTGTTGGTGTTGTTAGCCGGTTCATGTCTAATCCAGGTAAAGAGCATTGATCAGCCGTGAAGTGGATATTGCGGTATCTCAGGGGTACTTCTAGTTTGTGTTTATCCTTTGGCCATGGGAGTCCGATACTTGAAGGGTATACGGATACGGATATGGCAGGAGATGTTGATTCTAGGAAGTCTACTTCTGGGTTCATGATGACCTTTGCAGGGGGAGCCGTGTCATGGCAATCAAAGTTGCAGAAGTGTGTAGTATTGTCCACTACAGAGGCAGAGTACATTGCCCTGTCAGAGGGCGGAAAAGAAGTTATGTGGATGAAGAAACTTCTTGAGGAACTTGGTCTTAGTCAAGACAAGTTCGTTGTGTACTATGAGTCAAAGTGCCATCCATCTCAGTAAGAATCCTACATTTCATTCAAGGTCCAAGCATATTGAGGTACAGTATCAGTGGATACGAGAAGCTATTGAGATGAAGCAATTGTGTATTGAGAAAATCCATACGGAGGATAATGGCTCTGATATGATGACTAAGCCACTGCAGAAGGAGAAGCTTATTTTTTGTCGGAAGCAAGCGGGCTTGGTAGAGCCCTCCATATGAGTTTGGAGGGGGAGATTGTTGGGTGGGTCCAAACCCACATGGAGCCCACCACTTAGCAGCAAAAGAAAAATAAAAGATTAGAAGAGAGAGGTGGCATTTTTTTTATGAGCTACAACAAAATTAAAACAGAGGGAAGTGGAGGCAGAGAGTTTTAGGAGAGGAAGAAGAAAGAAAGGGGGTATGCTCCTCATCTTTGCAAGCCTTGATCGGATAGCAAACAAAGTCCGATCTTGATGAAATTTCAGTATGTTGTTCTTCTCTTCAAGCTCTACAAAGTGAACGGAGCTGATCGTTGAGAAGCTTCATGTTTCCGGGTATTAGTGTTATACCCATTTGGTGAGTCTTACTCACTTCTCCTCTAATTTGTTGCTTGTAATCCACTAGTATAGTGATGGGCATGTTGTTAGAGCCAAGATATGTTGATCTTGATGTTGTCTTTGATGTGTTAGCCTCTAGTTTTATCTAGAGAGGAAGTTTGATTGTGAACCCATTATTATTTATGATAGTGAAGGTTGACGGACTTCGGTCCCGTGGTTTTTACCCCGCCTTGGGGGTTTTCCACGTATATTCGGTGTTGTGGTTGTGTTGGTTTTGTTGCTAGCATTTATTGGCATGATTGTGGATATCTCATTTTGGTGGCACAAAGAGGGGAAAATTAATTGACCGGGTTATTCCGCTGCGCATTTAATTCCGGTTGATTTTGTTGTTGTGTTGAATTGGTGTGATTTTTCCCAACATTTCTTATGGAACATTATTGTCCTGGCACAAAGGTTCATAGTTCTGATTTTTATATCTGAAGACCAGCACACTTTTCTTCAGCTGAGGAGAATCCTATGCGATCCTTGCTTTTGTTGCTTGCAAATTGGCATGACAGTAATAGCAGTGATGCTGTTATTTAGATCTCCTCTGGAGAGAAACTATATAAGAGTAAACAGAATAACATTTTCTTAAGTTATATACACAGACGTTTAATAAGTTTTCCAATTAGATTTTCTGGTAGCCGTAAGTTAATACACTGGTGGGTTGTCGAGAAAGAATCACTGTTCGACCAGCGGTTTGCAGATCACAGACACGTAGCCGCTGGATGGAGGATCTGCTTACTTAATTCTGATTCAGTTTTCCTAGTTGTTTTTTTTATGTTGTCTATTTAAGGTGTATTGAAACTTGAAAAAGTGTAGGGTATCTCCTAGTTCTATGGAGGAGTGAGAGGATTTTGATTCCAGAAACACTCTTGTACTGGAGAAGTTTTGGCATAGATGAGCGTCTTCTTCACAGCAAGCTACGATGTCCTAAATTTATTCACCCAAGTTGAAGTTTGTATATTTCTCTATTCGGGACGTAACTCTAAGAATAGATACTTCTATAACTTCTTCCAAGCTGTGGTTAGTTAAAGCAGAACCCAATGCTGTAAGTTTTGATGCCTATTCTTATCCTTAATTAATCTGTGGTGATAAATAAGTTGTAACTTTGGTGGTGGTTTGAGTGATACTGAGGTCATCTTCAAGGCTAAAGTTATCGAGCTCGAGTCGTACTTCTAGCCCTTAATACAAAAGAAAAAGTATATATACTAACGGAGCACTAACATGGTATTGTAAGTTTTTGTAAGTTCAGAGACCACTACTAACCTTAGATTGGGAGTTTCTTTTTCAACCTAAACTTTTCTCGAAAAGAAAAATAACAATCATCATTTTTGTTTCGGTCAATGCATGTGGAGTTTTAAAGCAATCTATTAGTTACAGAAATAATGAAAACCCCAGTTTTGGCTTCTACAAATCATTCATGACATTCTGGACTAACGCTAGCAGTACTCCTGGCATTCTTAGCCATTTGCACGCGAAACTGGCTTTTCACGAAAGCCCTCTTTCTTGACCATGTAAACGCAATATATAGATCGGTTACATGATGACGGACCAGGGGCGGTATGATGACGGACCAGGGGCGGTTGATCATCTCCCGAACACGTTCCATGAGCGGCAACCGATCAAAACGGGTAGGCTGAGACGAGTTAAGAAGAGAGGCTAACATGGTTGCTGATATATTGGCCAAATTGAGCTTGTCCCGGGAGTTTATTTTAGTGTCTCAACCCACCCCACCGATCTCTTGTATGAACCAACTCATGTTGGATGCCTCGGGGGCACAGATCCTCCGGGAATTTATGATGTAGCAGCTTCCTTTTATACCAAAAAAAAAAAAAACGCAATATATAGATGATTTGGTACTATTCTCAATCAGGCGATTTTGTGTTCAGTATCATACTTTCTTCGACATGTTTTAAAAATTGTTGATTCTCTCATCAAGCAATGAGTAAGCGAGTTTGATCAACTGGATTCTCCTAATCGTAGATGGTCGGTCTTAAACACATTTAGATGTACTAACTTAATCAGCCTAGTTGAGTTTTATCATCATTGACAAATTAACATGTTAGATTGGGATTAATTTGTGCATATTTTTTGATCTTTCCTCTCCCCTATTACCTTTACATCCAGGGTGTATACTATCAACTCAAACCTGAAAGTGAGGTTTATGATATTTCTTGGGCTTTTATGTATAAATTTAGACTTTGTTTAATCCAGTTATATACTTATCTTTTTTTTTTTTTGACTAATCCAGTTATATACTTTTGGAATGTGAAGCGAATGCATGAACAATGATTTCCTTATCCAGAGTCGTGTTTTCTTGGTCCTTATACTTGAAATGAGCGGCATAAAAATTACACGTCCCTGAACCATTCACACCACACAACACACATAAATACTGAACAAACCACAAAAAAGGAAATTGTGTGGACGCTTAGGTTGCCGGTAGCCATGTGCACGTTGGAGAAGAGAGGCAACATCAACATCTTCATCTTGACCCTAACAGGCACCGACCAGCACCGTCTTAACCCCACCCTCATCGCCTCCATCCTCTCGGCTCTCCGCCAAGCCAAGTAGAAAGCCACCCCTGGCTCCGTACTCATAACCACTTCCCAAGGCCACTGCTTCTCCACCGGATTCGATCTCAGCTGGGTCCGGGCCAAGGGGAGGGCCAAGACGATGGAGCGGTTCCTGCAACTAATGGACCAGCTCAAGCAGGTGGTGGGGGAGCTAATCTCTCTCCCTATGCCTACCATAGCAGCCGTCCAGGGCCACTCTGTCGCCGCCGGGGCGGTGCTGGCGCTGAGCCACGACTACGTGCTCGTGAGGAGCGATAGGGGTGTGATATACATGAGCGAGCTAGACCTCGGCGTGGTGCTGCCAGGGTTGGGGGCTCTGTTCCCGGACAAGGTGGGCTCGGTCATGGGGCGGCGGGAGATGCTGTTGAGAGGGACGAAGTTGAAGGGGGAGGAGGCGGTGAGGCTGGGGATAGTGGACTCGGCGTACGGTAGCGAAGGGGAGCTGAGTGAGGCTGCGATGCGCCTGGGGGAGGAGCTGGCCAAGCGGAAATGGGAAGGTGAGGCTTACAGGGAGATTAGAAAGAGCTTGTACCCTGAATTGTGTGAAGCCCTTGGCTTGGACACCGTAAAAGTTTTATCCAAACTTTAACGATGCAGTGATTAGTGGAGGAATTTGTAATGTAAGCTTCTGCATCTTAATACTATAATGTAGTATTGTTTATCGCCAACGAAGAAACTTGCCCTGGAGTGGCTCTGGGTTTTCGGTGAATGATTAGGGGGGTTATACTTTTTCATATACAATTGGGATCAAAAGCAATCTTCGGGGCCCCAAGTTCTCGTGTCAATCGCGGATTTTGATATTTGTACTGAATTTGATGGATTCTGATCGGATTGAGATCCTCTCCTGTAAAGTTATGTCCTGTTCGTTGAATCGTGGCCATGATTTTCAAAATCATTGGTGAGAATTTATTTTTACCTTATTTAATTTTTTTAATTTTTCTTACCTTACATATTTTAGGGCCATTGATTAAACAAATCAACGGTATTTATTTAACAGGATCTCTCCTGTTGAATACTGTACAGGAGAGAATCCAAATCCTGACTGATCTTAACAATACCGCTCATCAAGGCTCCATAATATTCTGAGCCACGTGTTGTACTATGAAGAAGGCAATCCAAAAAGTAATCTTACTGCCTCTCTTTTAAGAAAAAATCAAAACTGCTCGTTTTTCTCTTAAAGAAAAACTCAATTTTCTCTCTTTCCATTATTAAGGGCAACTACGAAAGAAAGAGATAACAATTGAGTTAAGGCACCACTTTAAATTGGTAAAGGGTTAATAAAACAAATAAGAATTGCGGTTGGATTGACTTTGGGTAAAAAAGAAAAGAGGTCAATCACAAGAACATAAGCCCCCATTCAGTGAGCCCAATGGGCCAAATATCTGTCGAATCGGCCAACATGACCGGCGGGAATTCTGAGGCTCCACGCATGTCTCAGCCCGTGGTGTCGAATTTCCATTCGGTTTTCCCCGTTTTTGGGAGTCGCATGACTTTCCTGGGCCAAAGATAAGCAGCCCAGTCACACCGTCTTGTGACTTTGTTTTCTCGTTGCACCACTTTACGAATATATATTGGACAAAAATCACCTACCTAGCCGTTGTGGGACTAAACCCCATGACAGTATTTTGCATTATTTTTTATCAAAACCTCAATTTCTACTTACAGGACTGTTCCATGATCATATAAAAGACTAAATAAGGAAGTCATGAAACTGAAGTGGATGGTCGGCCAAGCGATCCAATCCTATCGTATTCCACAAATTAACCTTGATAGCCACAAGTTAATTGGCTTTATGGTTAGTTGGGGCAGCCGGTAAGTAGAAGCATTAAAAAATATTAAAGAATATAACACTATAACACTACAACTATTGGGCATTTATCAAAAACTATTGGGCATTTATTTTTTTCTTCTTTGGTGTCAAAGGAGCCCTGTATTTCAATCAATTTATTAAAGAAACAGCAACACGAGGGCATTTATAATTTGGCTTTATGGTTAGTTGGGGCAGCCGGTAAGTAGAAGCATTAAAGAATATAACAGTATAACGAACAATCCAGTAGTTCCAAATTCCACTATCGTTGTCTCTGGCTATAAGTTTTTATGTGGCCTTGTAGTTTTTTTTTTTTGATAATATGAGTATCCCAGCTTGACAAGCCAGACTAATCTCATTCGTGGCCCAACACCCAATCTCGCTTCCCGGGCATTTAGCCTAAGACCACGAGCGGGGTCCAACATGGTTAACCACTCTCAACAAGTGCATTTTCCATACCTCAACGTTTTTCCGGATCAAACCCGAGACGTGTGAGTTAAGGGGTCACAGCATGCTGGACCACTGCCCCAACACCTTGTTGGTATGTGGCCTTGTAGTTGTATTATACAACTCGAACTATAGAAAAAACGTTGGTGTGGATATCTTCTGTGTTTTTCATGGATGGCCTAGCGTAGCTACCACCCAACCCAAAAATACACTGAAACCATTCACACCACACAAAGCACACTCCACCAGCAACCATGTGCACGTTACAGCAACAAGGAAGCATCTTCATCTTGACACTAACCGGCGCCGACCACCTTCATCGCCTCCTTCCTCTCCGCTCTCCAGCAAGCCAAGTCCCAAGCCACCCCCGGCTCCGTCCTCATCACCACTTCCCAGGGCAACTGCTTCTCCAGTGGAATAGATATCGCCTGGGTCCGGGCCGAGGGCAAGCGCCCGGCTTCCGAGCGGCTAGTGCACTTGCTCCGCCTCTTGAAGCCAGTGGTGGCGGAGCTCATCTCTCTCCCAATGCCCACCATAGCTGCCGTGCAGGGGCACTCCGTCGGCGCAGGGATGGTGCTTGCGCTGAGCCACGACTACGTGCTGGTGAGGAGCGATAGCGGAGTGATGATGTACATGAGCGAGCTGGACCTGGGGTTCCCGATGCCGGAGTACTTCTCAGTCCTGTTCCGGGCGAAGCTGCGGTCGGTGGCGGCCCGGCGGGAGATGCTGCTGAGAAGGACGAAATTGAAGGTGGAGGAGGCGGTGAGGATGTTTATAGTGGACTCGGCGTACGGTAGCGAAGGGGAGCTGAGGGAGGCTGCGATGCGCCTGGGGGAGGAGCTGGCCAAGCGGAAATGGGAAGGTGAGGCTTACAGGGAGATTAGGAAGAGCCAGTACCCGAAACTGTGTGAAGAGCTTGGATTAGACCGCGTTAAATTTGTTCCCAAACTTTGAGGAAGAAGAAAATGAATGATTCGTGAATTAAATTGCACTACTAGAATGCAGCCATTTACTAACGGATTTTGTGTGAATCAAAATTTCCGTCACTAATAGTGACGGATGTTGCGAGGAAACAAAATCCGTGGCAAAAGTGAGCTTTGCAACAGATTTAGTAAGGGAAATTTTCCGTCACAAAAAATAGTGACGGATTATGCGAGGGATTAATTTTCCGTGACAAAATCCGTGAGTAAATTTTGCCCGGGAAGTGGATATTTTTCTCGCCTCCTTCCCGCTTTTGTTGTGAGGGAATTGTGAGGGATTTGCCCGTCACTAAATTATAACGGATAATTTTTCCCTAACAAATTGCAAGGGATATGTCCGTCACAAGTGTTATATTCCAAAAACGGATTTGTGAGGGCTTTTTCCGTTGCAATTAGTGACGGGTGAAATTTCCGTGACATATAGTGACGGATTTGGTCCCTTGCAATTTGTAACGGATGAAATTATGCAATTTCCGTTGCTATTAGTGACGGGTGAAATTTCCGTTTTCACTAATTATTAAAGACTAAAAACTTTTAAAAATATATTTTTGCATGATTTTATTTAAAAATATTCTTACTTTTTCATTTTAAGTCATATTAGAAACTTTATTAAATTAACATATCTTGAAAGAAATCTATATTGAACTTTAATTTATTTAGAAAGTAATTAATAACATACTTATGCTTCTAAAAAAACTATTTTTTAAAAAATAATTTCTTAAAATTCATATGAATTTGAAAGATATTAAAATTAATATTTCATGAAGCTATATGAAATTAAATTACTAACATAGCTCGCGTTATTACAACATATGTTCCATCACCTTACGAGCAAAAAAAGAAAGCGTAATACATATAAGTATAAAAAAGGACGACCCTAAGGATTGTAACTGAGCATAATCTTATAATTAATTCTTAGAATAAGTGATTTCGGAAACTTATTCCATTGGCAACTCGAGGGCGGATGGTCGAGCTTTGCCATGAAACCAAGAGCCGGATTAGTGGAATTGATGAGAACTTTTAAAACTGATGACATTCCGATGGTGAATAATGGTTTTTCTCCTTATTTAATGGTTTTTTTTCCGGCCATCCAGGCACCGTGATTGTGTGGTCACATATAGTCTCGGCGTTGTCAACTTATGTGTGTAACATCTCAATTTTTTAAAATATTTTTATTTATAAAAAATTAAAAGTATTATTTTTTGGCTTAATATAATTTTNCATAGTTATTAAGGCACGATTCCTGGCCAAATCCGTCGCAAAATGGTCCGTTACAAATTTCCTCACAACCGAATTTGCAACGAAGGGTTTAATCAGGGATTTCATCCGTGACAAATTCGGTTGCAAATACCAAAATCCGTTACAAATTGCAGAAAATCCCTTGCTAAATCCGAGAGTAAAGGGCTGCATTCTAGTAGTGTTGTCGTCGTAGCCAATAAGTAGTGTGGATCGAGTCGTTTGTTATGAATAAATTTCAATACCTTAAGTTTGCGATAAATATTACTAGAAGCAAACTAGAAAGTAGAATCAACCCGCAGGGGAGCAATGGCCAATAATTAGTTCGATGTATATTTTCACATACAGTTTGTTCCATTATATAGTATATAATACGTTATTTTTGAGGAATAAGTTGTGCTAGGACAAAGAGACTTTCTTCTTGTTGTATTGGTTGGATTTCCTTTTGAGAGCAAAACTAAAAGGGAACATAATAACTTATTCGTAAGTTAAACGTATAAGCAAAACTAAAAGGGAACATAATAACTTATTCATAATAACTTGCTCAGTTCTAATGAATCAATATGAGCAAAAGAATCCCCGAGATCAGCAATGGCAGTGTGCAACAATTCTTGCAATTTTCAAGAGCCTGGCTTGCCAATGGTTCTTTTGCCACTTTGTCCAATTAATGCGGTGGGCAGAGTCCTTTGTTGCGCCTCGAAGTGATCTGATTGCAGCCATGAGAGCAAACTTGGCAAGTTCCTTAGGGTCCGTGGTGTCTCCCGCAGCGTTTTTGAGGGTTTGCAAGCATGTGTCTTTGTATAGCCTGGCAAATCGCTACGATTGCCTTGTTTGATGTAGAGATGTCATGATCATCACCTCGATGATCAGGTATGGGGTGTATTTGTTCTTGTTTCTTGATATCGCTGTTGATTCCTACGCAGTGACGTTCAGACGTTGCTGGTACGTTTAGCGCTACTTTGTACTCCATTTTTTTTACCGTCGGAAGAAGAAGAGAAGTACTTGGCAACGAACAGTATTAACAAACTTATCTGTGGTCTTATTTATACCCGTTGTTTTTGTTTTGACTTCGCTGGTTTTATTGTCAAAGGAAAAGGATTAACTCCGTGTCCCCCGAACATTATTTTAGTAGAGGGCTCAATGAGAATTGGTGATTATTGATTCCCTGGTAGAATTCTTTACATATAAAGTAGAAAATGAGGCGACTATACTACTACTACGTTCAACAAATCGCTATTTTGAGGTGTTTCGTTGTCTCAAGTTCGAATTGCACTAAATCAGTAACTATACCAAAAAAAGAATAAATAGTACTACCCCGTTTATTTTGCTGGTTCTAAAGGGTCGACGAAAAACCAAACAAACCAATTGAAAAATTTTCGGGTCAATTGCACAGGTTTTTTTTTTATGCTAATCGAGACTTCATTTATTGATAAAAAATAAGGTCATGCAAAATACAGAGTCACTGCCCAAGTCATCAAGAAAATGGCGGGTCAGGATGAGTGCAACAAGCTGGAGGAAGCGTTACAGATAGTATAAAACAGCAAACAAAAAGGTAAGCAACTATGCAGTAGTGAATGTGGCCAGACCATCAATCTAACTTCCTGCTAACACCTCTCCATTGCTTTAAGGTATCAACCGACGCTAAGATGCTGTAATGGGAGTATGGAAAGTCAGGTTGCAACGATTTGATCCACCAAAATACTCTCATGACTGTAATATCAAAAAGGCTATCCCATCTTATATCTTCATTGTTAAAAATCTTCTTGTTCCTCGCGGTCCAAATAGACCAGATGAGAGAGTACCCCAGCATCATCCAAATTGATCGTCTTAGGCATGAATCTTCCAGCCAGGGCCAAAGACGCAGCCAGTCCTCCAAAGACTCCGGGACAGTCCAAAACGATATTCTTATTTATTAACAAAGACTATACAGGGATACAAAAATGCACGCCATGCCAGGCATGCAAGACATAATCACAAGATTACCCTATTATAGGAAAAGAGGAGCCACACAGGGAACAAGAAAAACTAAAGGATTACATCTGAGGGGTTGCCAACAGAGACAGATTACGCTTGGGTCCTCTCCACGACCTGACAACTTGAGAACTGGAAATCACCATGGAGGCACTGTAAGGAAAATCAACATCAAATGACTTAATCCATACAGACATATGCACAAGGACCATATCAACCACCCTGTCAACATCGGCCGCCATGTTTTGGAAAGTACGTCTGTTCCTTTCAAGCCATATCCCCCATAGAGCACCAATGCCAATGAGGTACCAGGCTGATCGGCAATAAGAATCCATGGACAAAAATGGCCACTGAAGCACAAAATCCTCCAAACGAGCCGGAGCACACCATTCCACACCCCACCACCTACAAAGCTTGCACCATACTTTCCACGAAAAAGGGCAGGTTAGGAGCAAATGATCCCTGGTTTCGAGATTAGCATTACACAGACTACAAATGGAGTTAGCTAGCGTGATAATGCCTCTGTGCCAGAGTACATCTTTAGTCGGTATCCCATTATTCAAAGCTAGCCACAACCAGCACTCCAACTTGAAGGGTGGCAAGGCAAACCAAATATATGGTTTGGATCTCTCAGGCCCAAGGCAAGAGTAAATAAACATCCTACCCGATTTAACAGTATAAGAGCCATTACAATCATTATTCCAAACTCTAGAATCCAAACAGGAAGGTTGCAGTGATATACCCGATGTAATTGACTTGATTTCATCCAAAGCATGCATCTCCCAAACACGAAGAGGGCGCCTCCAAGATATAGCCCATCTAGGACGTTGATCGACTATGGTTAGACAATGCTTTACAGACGCATTCTGACACAAAGACAAGGAGAATAGGCGAGGGAATGTGTCCTTCAATGAACCACGACCGGTCCAATCATCAAGCCAGAAAGAGACTGTATTGCCTGACCCCCAACGAATACTAGAACCTCGAAAAAGAGAAACACCGGACTGGCTATCTGAAGAGCCAGCTTGAACAATATCTCTCCAAGTTAGCGAGCATCTCTGTAAGGGAAAAATTGGACAGAGATTGGAAGCTTGTACATCATACTTTCGTGAAATCAACTCCTTCCACACTCCACCCTCACTAGAGCAAAACTTCCACACCCATTTAAACAAGAGGCACTGATTCATAACATTAAGGTCTATTATGCCCATCCCACCACGTTCCTTTGGAATACTAATTTTTCTTCAAGCCACTAGACATGCTTTATTAGACTTTTCCAGGCCACTCCAAAAAAAGCGACGGATGAAAGCTGTCAACTTCTTAGACACAGTTACAGGAAGTTTAAATAATGACATGAAATAAACTGGAAGCCCACTAAGAACCGACTTAATGAGAGTAACCCTCCCACCAATTGACAAAAACTTACCCTTCCAGCTCTTTAATCTCTCCTCCACTTTCGTTAATATAGGATTCCATGCTGCCACTGTCTTCATTTTGGCACCCAAAGGAAAACCAAGATAATAAAATGGAAAATTTTCCACCCTACTATGTAATCTCCCAGCTAGTTCCTCTGTCTCACGTTGGCGGATGCCAATCCCCAGAACACTACTCTTAAAAAAATTAATGTGCAACCCAGACAAGGCCTCAAAGATTCTAAGGCACCGCTTCAAATTTAACAAGGAAGGCAGTTTTGCTGGAGAGAATAATATTGTATCATCTGCGTACTGTAACACCGAAACAAAATAGTTATGCACCTCGATCGGCTCAATCAGACCCAGTGATGAAGCCTTGGATAGGATGGAAGCCAAACCCTCAGCAGCCAAGTTGAAAAGAAAGGGTGAAAGAGGGTCACCTTGTTTAAGGCCCCTAGACATGTGAAACTCATCTGCTAGAGATCCATTGATTAAAACAGACAAATTGGAGGAGGAACGACATTCATATATCCAATTCCTAAACTTTTGCCCAAATCCCATAGCCCTAAAAACTTGCATCAGATAACCCCAATCAACAGAGTCATATGCCTTCTTGAAGTCCAATTTCCACAAAATAGACCTAATCTTTTTCGACCTAAGTGAGTGGACTACTTCATTTGCAAATAAAGCACTATCCATTATACATCTCCCTTCAATGAAAGCTGTTTGTTGCAAACCCACCAAACTCGACATCACCTTTTTCAATCTCGTGGCCAAAAGCTAGGAGACAATCTTGTACAGGCCACTAACCAATGTGATAGGTCTAAAATCATCAAGGGACGTTACTCCAGCCTTCTTGGCAATAAGAGAAATATATCCAGTATTTACTCCTTTAGAGAGGCATGCCGTCTCTGAGAAGTGAACCACCATATCCTGGATATCGAATTTTAACAGTTCCCAACATTTTTTGTAGAAAGAAACACTGAAACCGTCAGGCCCAAGGGCCTTAGAGCTGTCACAATTCCAAACAGCTTCTTTAATTTCTTCCATCATGAACGGTCTTTCAAGCTCCACAGCTTCCTCACAACATAATTTTTTAAATTCCAAAGCACCAATTCTTGGTCTAGATACGTCACCAGCAGAATACAAGCTTGAGTAATATTCTGTTGCAGCATTCTTGATAGAATCAGAGTCTCTAATGATTTGACCATCTACTTCAATATTATCCAGCCTATTTTTGCGACCCCTACTGCATGCCGATAGGTGGAAATATCTAGTATTACGATCACCGAGCCGACACCACTTCAATCTAGACTTCTGTCTCCAGAGGGATTCTTGCTGTTTGGATTTAATGGCAAGGTCACCCTTTAAATCCAAGACTTTTCTAAGTTCTCCTGCAGACAAATCTCTAATTTCTGCTTCTTTATCAAAAATATCAATTTCATCACGCAAGCCATCAATAGAAGAATTTACATTACCAAACACCTCTTTGTTCCATTTGGATAATAATTTCCTCATCACATTCAACTTACGTAGTAAATTAAATCTTCCAGGATATAACACACATGCTTCCCTCCACATACTTTTTAGCACATCCAAAAACCCTGGATGATCCCACCACATATTAAGGAAGCGAAAAGGCCTCCATCCCTGTAAACCAACATCTTGAAGCAAAAAAAGAGGGACATGATCCGAATCTATTTTATTTCCTGCTATCAAATGTAAATGGGGGAATAACAATGACCAGTCAGCTTTTACGAATACTCGATCAATACGACTAGCCGCCTTTAGGTTACCCCACATATACAATCTTCCTTTTAAATCAAACTCCATTAACTCTAGCTCGTCAACAAACTGTTTGAAAGCTGAGGCACCTCTCACGGATAACCATCTACTCTTTCTATCCAGAGGAGATAAAGTCTCATTAAAGTCTCCAAGAACAAGCCATGGTGAGGGGAATGAAGACTTCAATGCTGCTAACTGCTCAAACATCTGTACTCTAAAATCCACCCTAGATTTACCATATACTCCGCAAACAGTTGTATTTACCCCCTGCTGGATTAATTCTCCTTCAACAACAATCCATTGTTCCGAACATTCAGCTCTATAAAGTTTGAAAAAATCGCAGTTCCATATCATCAATAAACCACCCGCAAGTCCACTGGCATCCACTGCTCTAAAATCAATGTTACCACCGCCCCAAATAGACAGACATAAGGCCATGTCTGGTTTACAGCACTTTGTTTCTTTGAGGAAAAGAAACTTAGCACACTTCTCACGAACTAGATTACGAACAGAGGTCTGTTTTGACGAGGAACAGACACCTCGTATATTCCATGATATAACACTTAACATGGATAAAACTGCAGCACTTAAACAAGACACAACCCATCCTATGTAGTCATTCGAGACTGCACCCATTCAACAGCTTCCCTATCCACCAACTGTCCAACTAAGAGATCAGTATCAGACACGTTTGTGGTTCTATCCCAGCCAATCATGTCCCCTATGTTGTTTGTTTCCTGGATCTCCATGGAGCAGAAGGAGACAGGAATGGGAGAGCTTGACGCATCATCAGCAAGCACTCTTGAATTCTGTCTACGGATATCAGAGTTCGAAACCCTGTCTAAATTCTCAGGTATAGACAACACACTACCCTTGGATGAGAGAAACTTCACTCTACTTTTCTTTTTGACATCCATGTTCTGAAGTATTGCGGCAACCTTTCTATCCACTGCGTCCTGAAAATCTGCGTTAACAGATTCACTTGGAGTCGCCGTCCAGGAATTACACCAAGAGGAGAGCGAATTACTTATCTGGCCAGGGCTTAACGATGAAGAAGAGCTGCTACCCTGCAAATATGGTCTGTGAGGTGACGGGCTCAAAAAGCCCGAATCATGTGTTGGTTGGGTAACAAGATATGGTACCAAAGAGTTTAATTGTGGGCTGTTGGGCTGGGCTAAAACCTGGGTTGATGTCAGATGGGGGGTACACTTGGGCCAGGCATAACCAGGGGTAGGTCAAGGCATGCCGAAACTGCCAGCTCATAATCAGTTCTCTTTTCTTGGGACTCAACACCAATCCCAGGCATCTTACCCGATAATTCAGACGGAATGGGCGTAGGGGAATGTGAAGAGGATGGCTGGTGCACAGCTTTTGTCTGCTCGAAACCAGTGTTGGCTTTACAGATAATAGGTCTTAAGTTAAATGGATCCTCGGACGCCGAGTCCAACAGACGGGCAGATTGGGTAGGAGAATGGGCAGTAGACGATGTGGATACATGGCTCAAATCAGGGACCACTTGCTTGCCGGCGCGTTGAAGACACACACAGTCATCACCAGAGGCACGGGGCGAGTGTGACCAGTCAAAATAGTCAAATTGATCACATATGGAGTGAGCATAATTGTGGTTATTTCACTAGTTGTCATCGCTCTGCAGACATTTGCTCTGATCTCAAATCTCGTTTTTTTGGATTGAAAAACTTGACAATTTTTTAGTTAGTTTACAGCTTCTACAAATTTATTATGGGTTGTAAACTTTCTGTTGGGTTCTCCGTAACTCGGTTTTACTCAGTTCTAGTGAATAAAATCTGTGATTTGATCTCAAAAAAAAAAAAAAAGTCACATAAGCAATATTCATTAATTAGGTCAACCTTTGACTCCTTCCGTCAATGACAACGTTTAACTCCAATCTTAAGATCTTAAGTTGGACCAATTTTACAAACACAAATGTATAATCGGCCTAAATTAATGCTTAGGAACTCAGCCGACTGAGCGTACACAATACAAGGGAAAAATAAGGTTTTTGCCTAATTAATTCGCTGTAATTCTCACGTACAATTAGTTCTGTTATTGGTATAATGCTTAATAATTTAAACTTTTTGTTATCCACGACCTATTTTTATAGGAAAAGAGAGGCTTTCTTCTTGTGATATTCGTCTGAATAGTAGTGTTGTGTAACTTTGTATTAAGTGTAGGGTATATATCTCCTAGTTCTGTGGAGGAGTGAAAGGATTTTGATTCCAGAATCACTCTTGCTCTAGAGAAATTTTGGCTTAGATGAGCGTCTTCTTCACAGCAAGCTACGATGTCCTAAATTGATTCACCCAGGTTGAAGTTTGTATATTTGTTTATTCCGGGCGTAACTCTAAGAATAGATGCTTCTAACTTCTTTCAATTGATGCATATTCCTATTCTTAATTATCTTGTGTTCATATATACTTGTGGAGAGCTTAGGTGGTGGTTTGAGTGATACTGAGGTCATCTTCAAGGAATTCTCGTGCTAAAGTCGTAGTTGTAGCCCTTAAAGCAGAGAAGGGAGTATATAACTATATATAGTAGCGGAGCACTAACAGGGTGTTGTAAGTTTTCGTTGAGTTTAGTTACCTCTTCTAAGATTAGATTGGGAAGCCTACTTTTAACCTAAACCCTAAACCTTTCTCTTTCGTTTGGGTTAATGTGTGGCTTTAAAGCCATCTATTAGTTACAGAAATATTACAAAAACCCAAGCCTTTTTGGCTCCTGCAAATTTACATGCTGGACTAACGATAGCAGTCACATTCTTAGCCATATTATTCAACCAAGATTTTTGCGATTGCGCGTGAAACTTGGCTTTTCACAAAAGCCCTCCTTCTTGACCATGTAAACTCAAGATATCGATGATTTGGTATTCATCTTAATCAAGCGAATTTGTGTTCAATATCATACTTTCTTCAACATGTTTTAGAAATTGTTGATTCTCTCATCAAGCAATGGGTATACGAGTTGGATCAATTGGATTTTCCCAATCGTACAAGCCGGAACTGTGACAACCCAACCAAGATAGCCCAAGCATACAGTGTGAACTACAATAACTCGGCCCAACGGCCCAAAATAGTAAAACAATATAAATAATAAATCCCGGCCCAATGGCCCAATAATAGTGAAAACATGCACAACGGAAGACTTAAATACTCACTAACACTGTATGCGACACATGCAAACTATGGATCCGAGCCTGTCCAAGGGATAACGCTGCAGCCTGTCTGGAATGCACCAAACCTGTACAATGAACAACTCATCCTACAGGATGAAAGCCCGCAGGTGAGGGGTGAGTCCGAAGTGCTCACGACAATGGAAAGACGATCAATATGGACACTAACAATTACTCAAGTCCGAAAAAACAGTCAAACCAAAAGACTCAATTAAAAATCAATTATCCAATTTTATCTTTCCGGGCCCCGTCACGGATAAGCTAGGGTCGTACCAGGTTATCAACCTGTTCCTGGTGCCAGATCAAAAAGAACCCAGGGATAGACATCCCAAATAACAAACCGGGATAGACATCCCAAGCATAGACATGCTTATCAAGTAACCCAGATCATGGCCACCACAAAACAGTCTCTAACCATCCGGTCGTACCTCTACTTACCACGTGACAATTATATCATCATCATTAAAAACAAACCGTAGGGATCGACATCCCTAACCAAAATCCCGAGGGTCGACATCCTCATCACAATTCATTATTAATCAATTATTACTTAATCCAAAAGACACAAAAATTCGATACGGGGATAAACATCCCAAAAATACCAAAAATACCAATTACTGGGATAAACATCCCGACAGCAATAAAAGACCACGGGATAGACATCCCGAACCAAACCACAACAATGCTACATGCAAATATCAACAAACACGATAACCGAGTAATAAGGCACATATTGAAGGAAATCCATCCTCACCTTGGCCGATTACTCAACTTCGGAAAATAATGTCCGGTCCGACGCCGGCTCCTCGGAAAACTGCCCGATATCCAAACCTATACCACAAAACCATATATACACATAAATGCACATAATCGGTACTATGATGCCCAAACTACGAAATTACCCATCCCGATTCTTATCCGTTATTATTATCTTTTATCGAAAATAATTTACCGTACGTATTTTCGATTATAATTTCGGTACTATACTTTAATTAAAATTCTTTTCAAATTATTTTCATAAAATAACTATAATTTCCAAAATAGTAATTACCATAATTTTCCACAAAATAATAACCTATTTATAATTTTCGGAAAATATTTATAAAGTATTTATCTTTTTCTAAGTATACATAATAATATTTTCCAATCATAAAATACAATTACTTTTAATTACAAAGTACATCTATATATAATTTCCTCAAACACAATTTTCCAAAAAAATAATACATATATTTAATTTCTAGAAATAAATTTCAAGGTATATACATTTTTCCAAGTAATATTAGTTTTTCCCAAAACACATCTTAATTATTTTTCCAAAGTGTATATATATATTTCAAAACCATAAACCATAACACAGATTTACCATATTTTTCGAAATATGAAAATATATATTTTTTTCTTGGAAATTAAATACCAGTAATTATATATATATATATTTAAGGAAAGAAAAAAATAATAAAAATAAACAACCCCAACCCGCAACCAAGGCGCGACCCGGCCGTTGGAAACGGGTCGGAAGCCCGGCCTCACCTCGGGTTGCACGGCTGAGACGGCGGCGGAAGGCACGACGCAGCGCGAGGGAGTGCAGCGCGAGGTCGGCATGAGGCGGCGACTCCAACGGTGGTGGAACCTCGGCGCGAGGCGGCGCGGTGGCGGAGCAGTGAGGAGGAGAAGTGGATCCGACGGGTCTTCGGCGGGTCGGCGGTCGTGGGAGGCGCGTCTCCCAGCGGCGTCGGGCGGAGGCGGCGGGCTTGAGGTCGCGACGCCGTGAGGAACACCAAGGTGGCGGCGGTGAAACGCCCCGACCCGAATTTACCGTACACAGTAAACCCGAGCCGGAACTGTGACAACCCAACAAAATAAACCCAAGCATACAGTGTGTATAACAAAAACTCAGGCTCGACAGCCCATCATAATAAACCACAATACGGCCCTACGGCCCAACATCAATAGTAATAAAACCGGCCCAATGGCCCAATAATAGAAAAACTATGCACAGCGGAAGACTTTAGACTCACTTGACACTGTATGCGACACATGCAATCTATGGATCCAAGCCTGTCCAAGGGATAACGCTGCAGCCTGTCTGGAATGCATCAACCTGTACCAAAAGACAACTCATCCTACGGGATGAAAGCCCGCAGGTGAGGGGTGAGTCCGAAGTGCTCACGACAATGGAAAAACGATCAGTATGCACACTATAACTACTCAAGTCAAAAACACGGGCTAAACGGCCCAACCAAAAGACTCAATAAAATCAATTGTCCAATTTTATCTTTACCGGGCCCCGTCACGGATAAGCTAGGGTCGTACCAGGTTATCAACCTGTTCCTGGTGCCAGATCAAAAAAAACCCAGGGATAGACATCCCAAAAAAAACAAACCGGGATAGACATCCCAAGCATAGACATGCTTATCACACAAACCCAGATCATGGCCACCACAAAACAGTCTCTAACCATCCGGTCGTACCACTACTTACCACGTGACAATTATATACCGTCATTAAAAACCAAACTCACAGGGTTCGACATCCCTGACCAGGATACCGGGATAGACATCCCTATCCAAAATACCGAGGATCGACATCCTCATCACAATTCATTATTAATTCCATTATTACTTATTCCAAACGACACAGAGAATCGACACAGGGATAAACATCCCAAAAGAATACCAAACAAGCACCGGGATAGACATCCCGAGCCAAAACACAACAAAGCACAGCATTCAACAATGCAACAACACCAAACACAATAACCGAGTAATAAGGCACATATTGAAGGAAATCCATCCTCACCTTGGCCGATTACTCAACTTCGGAGACAATGACCGGTCTGACGCCGGCTCCTCGGGAAACTGCCCGATATCCAAAAACCTATACAACAAAATCATACATACACATAAATGCACATATTCGGTATGCAATGATGCCAACATTACGATATATACCCATCCCGGTTCTTATCTGTTATTATTTCCATTTATCGAAAATATTTAACCATACGTATATCCGAATATTATTTCGGTACTATACTTTAATTAAAACTCTTTTCAAAATAATTTTCATAAAATAATTATAATTCCCAAAATATTAATCTCCATAATTTTTCCAGAAAAATAATAAGCTATTTATAATTTCTAGAAAATATCTATAGTATTTATCTTTTCTAAATATATATACAATTTAATTTTCCAACACAAAATATAATTAACTTTAATTTCCAAAATACATATTTATATACAGATAACAAAATAATAATTTTTCAGACGAAAGTAATACATAAATTAGATTTCTAGAAATTATTCTCAAGGTAAACATATATTTTTCCAATTAAAAATGGTTTCCAAAATAAAACTTAATTATTTAACCAAGTAAATATATTTATATTATAACAAAAATACCATATTTAATTTGGCAGTAATTTACTCAAAATAAATATATATATTTTTTTCAAAATTATATATCAGAAAATGAATAAATAAATACATATGTATATATAATTTTTTTAATTAAATGGACTGGGCCGTGAATAGTGTCGGCCCAGACCAAGGCAGCAGGCTCGAAGCTCAGGCCCACGCCTAGATCCGGCCCAACACATCACAACCCAACCCACTTAACACCCAGCCCAACTGAACAGCACCTAGGCGCGACCCGACCAACTAATACGGGTCGGACGCGTCGCGGGTCTGCTTACCTCACGGGTCGAGCGGCTGGCGACGATACCAAGGCAGCAGGCTCGAAGCTCAGGCCCACGCCTAGATCCGGCCCAACACATCACAACCCAACCCACTTAACACCCAGCCCAACTGAACAGCACCTAGGCGCGACCCGACCAACTAATACGGGTCGGACGCGTCGCGGGTCTGCTTACCTCACGGGTCGAGCGGCTGGCGACGACGGCAGGCGCGACTGACGGGAAGAGAAGACGGCCACGAGGAAGGCGACCTCGAGGCGACTCCAAGGCGGTACAGAGGACGGCGTGAGGCGGCACGGCGGCGTAGCAGGAGGCGCGAAGAAGAGGATCCGTGGGTCTTCAAGCGGGTCGTCGGCGCGTTGCAGCCCGTCAGGCGGCGGAATCAGGCGAGGAAGGCGGGGGTCTGGTCGCCTCGGCTCTCCGAGCTCGGTGGTGGCGGCGATGTGGCGAGATGACGGCTGGAGCTCTCCGACGTGTACAGTGAATGCCCGGAGAAGGTGGTTACTGTTCACCTTGTTATTTTCCTTTTTATTTCTTCTATTTTCTATTTTTCTCTTCCGATTTCCTTTTTCTTTTCCATTCTTTTCTTTTCTGTTTTCTTCTTTTTTTTCATTTCATTTCTTTTTTTTTTCCTCTATTTTTTTCTTCTTCCTCTCTGTATTTTGCTATCTCCCCTTTTTTTCTTTTTTTTTCTCTTTTCCTTTTTTTTTCTTCCTCTTTTTTTTTCTCCTCCTTTTTCTTTTTTTCTCTCCTTTTTCTCTCTTTCTTTTTTTCTTCTTCTTCTCCTCCTCACCCGGTTACCTTCCTTAAATAAACTGATGATTAACTATTTAACATGTGATTAACCAATAATACAATTCGTCCATATTACGGGCGAATCCGATCTGGACCAGAAAATAACCGATACCCCCTTAGTTATTTTCCGGTGTGATTTTTTCGAGAAATTCCGAAACCCGAAAAATACCAACTTAGTTCCGAAAAATTCACGGGAAAATCACGAGCGCGGGAAAACACTCGGATTCGAAAAACAACTCCCGATTTACCTTGAATTAATTACCCAAGATTAATTCAACAGTAAATCACGGTAAATAGACTTTCACAGTCCGGTAAAAATCCAAAATTTTTACCCGGGCTGTTACAGACTACCCACCTTAAAAAGAATTTCGTCCCCGAAATTCCGTCTTATCCGTGGGTCCTACCACGATAAGATTCTGGCACACTTTGCCAGGTATCCAACCTCAACATGAGATATCGTTTATACCCTTAAGCGACATCTCATCCGCTTATAAATACCAAACCCTCATGACATGCATACTCACACACAGTCATGGATTCTCCACTGAGATCAAGGACAACTTCTGACTCCGAAAACAACAGCTACATCGGCGGCAAAGCCTTCCCGACAAGCTCCGATGATGAACCTCCGAAGAAGCGCTTCAAGACCAACATCATCGGCCTGCAGGAACACATGGTCGTTTCCCCAAAACGACGGAAGAAGCGAGTCCCCAAGAAAGCTGATGACAAGAAGGGCAAGGCGGTAGCTGAGAGCAGCACACCGCAGCAAAAGATGACGCAACTAAACTTCTCGCTGAAGAAGATCAGCTCGGCGGTGGCGCAGATAGAACTAGCGTGCATGGAGCTCTTCCCTCACATGGAAAATGCCAAAAAGATTGTAAAAGACCTAGAGAAGCAAGTAACTCCATAGAGAGTACTTCTTCTCCTGTTGTAAACCTTTATTAAAATAAATAAAATGAGTTTTCTTTTAAATCAAAATTCTCTTATGTTAAGAAATCTTATGTCAAATGGAAAAATAAAACGTCTCAAAGTAAAACAAAAATCAATAATAAGAATATAAAATCAAATTTAAAGAAATTAAAAATAAAACTCGTTTAACAAAATCAAAACAAAAGGAAATTAAAACAAAATATATTTTCATGAACGGTGCCCAAATCGGTCCTAAGCATCCTCGAATCACGAAACGTAACTTACAACTAACGGTGACGTCAGTTAACCTCGTGAAGAAGATACCCGTTAACTCGGAAGGCGATGATCGCGAGCACGTCCTGTGTCTCTCGAAAGACACGTTACCCACTTGTTCATAATTTCCGCATAAGCCAAAAACGTCTGTCGAAGCTCGCATCTCTCCACGATGTCCAACAGCTGTAAACTTGTCGCACATGCACTCTACTCGAGGTGTGGTCCCATCCGTCCAGCCTCAACGGTCACGGATGCAAGTGATAAAAGATGCAAGAAAATATAGTAAAACCATAAAAACAAAAGACAAGGTAGCCAGAGCGAAAGAAAATCATGAGTTAGGAAAAGCTTGAAAAACTCTGGCATGGGTCCGAAAATCGCGTAAAGCAACAAAACATTAAATACAACAACGGTAAAATTCAAAAGCAAAATCTTCAAAATCAAAAACGGTAATCACGCTCCCTAAAAGTGTATAAAAGAAGGAGCGGTGATGTGTAAATTATCAAAGCATTTTAAAAGCAAACAAACTGCTCAAGCAAATAAAACACAACGTTCAAAAAAAAACAAAACCCCACACACGTCCAAAAGAAACAAGATGCCTGCTCCATCTTCAGTGTTCTTCGTCGAAGGTGCCAATCTTGGCAGAAGGAATCGTCTGGCGTACAGCATGGTCAACGAACGTGCTGAAGAGCTGCCGAACGAGCTTGGAAGAATGCCGCGTCTAGTTTTCGTCGACGAGCTCTACTCTTCGCGGTTCTTCGTCACTCCCATGGAAGAGGTGTTCTTCCTAGAGGACCATGGGACACTGAGGACTTCCTACTACGGCTCAGCAAACTCCGTGATGTTCTTCATCTCGGATAGGCTTCAAGAGTTCAACCTGGAGTCCACTTGCCAGACTGTGGAGCAAGGTGCATACTACCAGCTCGCAATGACAGCCCAGAGCATACCCAGAATGACTCGGCTACCTCCAACCTGGCCAAAGGTACGTCTGCTGGTGTGGAACTGCAGAGGAGTTGCAAGGCGTGCACAGGAATTCTCGCGAGCTCTGAGGGATCTGAAGAACCAGTACAAGCCCAACATGGTTCTTCTGACGGAGACGCAGTGGCAACCACGAGACGATCACGGTCTGATTCCACTCCGATTCCCTCAAGCTAACCGGTTCGAGATTCCTGGCCAGCGCGACAGAGGCGGCATGTGGCTCTCTTGGAGCGACAGAGTCACGGTCAACGTCAACAGTGACGCAAACAGCTTCCGTGTCAACGTCGTTGCGAACCGTTAAATGTATTTTCTATTTTTATAAAATATCAAAAATCCATGTATTATTTCCCTTTTTATAAAATATCAATGTAATTTCTCTGTTTGCAATCAATATATTAATATTTCCCTTTGTATTAATTATTAGCAATATTAATAATATTTGTATTTTTGCATTTTATGGCATCATTACCTCTTATGTGTATGTTCCGCGACAGCTGGCGTCCCTTGACTGGATCCATAATGCACTATCTAAAATGATATAAAATAATAAACAACCGGAGCGAACTATGCAAACAAGACAACAACACACATAGACTGCCCAACAAGACCTAACGCCGGCTCCGCTACCAAAATGAAACGCCCCGACCCAAATTTACCGTACACAGTAAACCCGAGCCGGAACTGTGACAACCCAACAAAATAAACCCAAGCATACAGTGTGTATAACAAAAACTCGGGCTCGACAGCCCATCATAATAAACCACAATACGGCCCTACGGCCCAACATCAATAGTAATAAAACCGGCCCAATGGCCCAATAATAGAAAAACTATGCACAGCGGAAGACTTACACAGTAAACCCGAGCCGGAACTGTGACAACCCAACAAAATAAACCCAAGCATACAGTGTGTATAACAAAAACTCGGGCTCGACAGCCCATCATAATAAACCACAATACGGCCCTACGGCCCAACATCAATAGTAATAAAACCGGCCCAATGGCCCAATAATAGAAAAACTATGCACAGCGGAAGACTTTAGACTCACTTGACACTGTATGCGACACATGCAATCTATGGATCCAAGCCTGTCCAAGGGATAACGCTGCAGCCTGTCTGGAATGCATCAACCTGTACCAAAAGACAACTCATCCTACGGGATGAAAGCCCGCAGGTGAGGGGTGAGTAAGTAACACCACATGGAGTGCTGTAATGCATGCCATAGCAAAAGAAGAAGATGATATTTATCTAGATATCAGGAACCTTAGCAAAAAGGAGCCTAGCAAAAAGGAAAAATTATGTAAATACACAAGTGGAACTTTTAATAAAGCAGAAATAAATTATCCAGTGCATGAAAAAGAAATGCTAGCAGTTATAAAAGCAGTTAAAAAATGGAGTATAGAATTACAACAAACACATTTTCTCTTGCGAACAGACTCTGTGTATGTGAAATATTTCATTAAAAATGAAAATAAAATAAAAGCAGCATATAATCAAGGAAGATTAGCAAGATGGAAATTAATCATGTCTTATCTAAGTCAGGAAGTCCAGCATATAAAAACAAACAAGAATTGCATTGCAGATGCATTAACTAGAGAAATTACAACCTAAAATCTCAGGTTCAGAAGAATGGAGCAGGCAATAAAAGCACTACTTGATGTAGTCAAAATCAAGAAGAAAGAAATTCAAGGATTACAGAAAAGCATGCTCACCAGCTACAGTGAAGAAGACCGAAGATATAATATCTACCCAGTTTACAAGCCCAAATGTGGAATCAAGGCAGTAGCCATGCCAGAAGCAACAGCAGGAATTATTAATGATTTGTTTTATGCAGGGATGCTAGATACTATCTACACCACCAAGCAATCAATTAGCCATCAGTTAGTTATTTGATTGTACCGTTGAAATGATATGTGCCCGTAATACTGTGTATGCTTTGTTGTTTGATTGTACCGTTGAAATGATTCTTGTTAGTTATTTGATTGCCGTGAATGTTGTTGCTGTTGCTGGGCTGTGTGGATTTATCATGTGGATACTGTGAATAATTGTTGTACTGTTAATTGTGTGTAATTTGTGCTTTGAAATTGCGGATTGGTTGAGCATGAGAAATGGTCTGTGATGATTATGACTGCTATGATGTTGTTGTTGTTGTTGTTAGACCGTGTTATTGGTTTTGTGACAATGTGTAGAGAATAATGATGAACTGGTCTATGGTCGATGTGGATAATTGAGGAAAGAATAATGAGTATTGGAAACGGAATTGGATTTGATATTGAGATGATGATGTAATTGTCACTTGGAGAGTAGTGGTACGACTAGATGGTTAGAGACTAGTTCTGTGGTGCCTTGCCAGAGGGTTTGTTGGTTGGGGGTGTTGACCCCGGATTTGTGATATTGGGATGTTGATCCCGGATTTGTGATATTGGGGTGTTGACCTCGGATTTGAGATGTTGGGATGTTGATCCCGGATTGTGGTGGGGCCTGGCATCCGGAATTAGTTAATAACCAGGTACGACCCTAGCTTGTCCAGTGACGGGGCCCGGAAGATAAAATTGGTAATAAAAACTAATAAGTAATCTTTGGGTCTTGGTTCAGTATTGATTATGATGTGCTTGATATGATTTAGTAGATTCCTCTGCTGTTTGTGATAGTTTCCTTGTGATGTGAGGGTTTGCTTATTGTTGTGATGGTTACATCGCCTGCGGGGTATCATCCCGTAGGATGAGTTGTTTACAGTGTTAGTTATTTAAAGTCTTCCGCTGTGCATTGTTTTCGCCATTGGGCCGGAATTTATTATTTATGATGTTTTACTATTTTGGCAAGATGGCGTAACCCAACTCGGCAGTGCAAGTTGCGACAAAAATTATATATATTTAGTCGGCTGAAGTGACTTTCTCCCGATGTGGGACTTTTACATAAACCTTTTGTTCTAAAATCGCAATTGATAATACCGCCGTAGGCTTGTATCACTCCAGAGCCCATATCACGATTTTATATCACTTTCAAATAGTTTAATCAAAGAACACGACAAGAACAATTTTCGATCTTATATCACTTTCATTTAATTATACTTGCTAACAATCACGATTATACACACATTTTTTTTCTGTTTCCTATCTCACACCAAAGCCGCACCCTTCACGAACTCGATGAAAGCAAGAGCCACCAAAACCAACATTGCAAACCTACCGTTTCCACATCTCAGCGAAGCGTCAGATGTCATCAACCCCTGAGACTTAGACTCCACTGTTACCCCCTTGAAACAAGGGAACAAGTGAAGCGATGGATAGAGCACAATGTCCCTACGAACCATGCAACTCCGCCTTCAGAGATCTGGGAAAACACATCTTGGCCCTTGGATAGCTCCACGGTCATGGCAAGCCTACCGTTGATCCTCTCCGGTGCAGGTCCACTGAATGCCAAGACATCGGAAAACTTTGCGCTGACCTGTAAAGTAGTAAATCAATGATCACAAATGAAAGTGTAACATTAGTGTGACGAACTAAGAAAGCATACCGCACTCAAGTTTCCTTACCTTAATTTGGTGCTGCTTTAGGTGCAGGAGTTGGTGTGGGTTTTGGTGGAGGTGTAGAGATCTTTGGCACAGTTGGCATGTCCTGAGCCTGACCATCATCTCCCTGCATATATTAGTCAAGAGACCTTCAATACCATACACTAATAACCATGCAAACATATTGATCAAGAACGGTAAACAAACATCAAAACAAAACATATTAAAGTGGCCGTTGATTGCTTACCTCTGCCATGCAGGGACTGTCTAATACAACTGTATCGTTTTTGTCGAGCTGATCTCTAATTTTCTACCGTAGTTATACTTTTAATTTTTCTTACTTATTGTAAATTGAATTGATCTTTCAATATGATAACTGCATGGCCTGATATTGTTATTGCCTTTTTTCACACACACTACGAAATCAAAGAGTTGTGTATTAGTTGTTTTAGAGAACAATTTTTGTTAACTAGCACCGTTACCTAACTTTTTGGATGCACTCTGTTTTCTTTGCCCTCTACATGACATTTTGACAATATTGTTTCACAGATGTTTACACAGTTACACTTCTCATATGAGCAAGAGAGTCACCCAGAGGAATTCTTTACACCATACATTTGGCGGCTAGCACTGTCCAACTGTTACGTTTTTTCCTCCATCTCTCCAAACTCATCCCCTGCGCCCATCCATTCTGATTGTTATTAATAATGTTCCCGTTGCGTCTGTGAATATTTAATTGCATGGCTTCTGACCTTCTGTACTTTTCAATTTCTAACAGTTATGTTTTGCCATGTTCTCCTGGTTCAGTGGATTAAACTTTGATACCACAGCCATAAATTTATTTCCTGTTAATCTTCATCTGGAGGTATGTATCTTATCCTTCATGATGCTCACAGATACTTACATTTTGAAGTTATATTTCACTCTTTGTTGCATTCTTGTTCCTTGCATCTTCACTACTCTGAAAAGAACAACATAAAAATTACACTCTTACCACCCCAAGACACAAATACGACAAATCAAGAAATTGTGGAAAGCTATAGTTGCCGGTAACCTTGTGCACGTTGGAGAAGAGAGGCAACATCTTCATCTGGACCCTAACAGGCTCCGACCAGCATTGCCTCAACCCCACCCTCATCGCCTCCATCCTCTCCGCTCTCCGCCAAACACCAAGTCGAAAGCCACCCGTGGCCCCCTCCTCATAACTACTTCCCAAGGCATCTGCTTCCACAGGATTCGATCTCGGCTGGGCCAACGCCGAGGGGAGGGGCAAGACGATGGAGCGGTTCCTGCAACTAATGGACCAGCTCAAGCAGGTGGCGGGGAGCTAATATCTCTCCCTATGCCTACCATAGCCGCCGTCCAGGGCCACTCAATTGCTGCCGGGCGGTGTTGGCGCTGAGCCACGACTAAGTGCTCGTGAGGAGCGATAGGGG
>JAKUCV010000900.1:0-28974 GCA_028386065.3 Turnera subulata | reverse complement strand
AAATCATGCCAGTACTGGCTTGACTAGGCTTATTGCACCCTTGTTTCAATCGGCATAGAAATCTACATGCATTGCATGTTTGCAAAAAGGAAAGGAAAAAAAAAAAAGAATGGGAAGGGGTGGGTGGGTTTAGATGCGTAGGCTGTGTGGAGTGGAGGAGGCGGCTGAGTTTTGTGGGGAGGGGACCAGGGTTTGGTTATGTGAGAAGGGCATGAAGGGAAGCTTGCTACCCATCCTACCAGAGATAATACAACACTGAGGATGGGATAAATAAGCTTTTAGTTTAGTGTCATTCTTCAAAATCCCCCCAGTTTAGGAAGAATAAAGGAGAAAGGGAAGATAGGGGACCAAAAAATGACCACACTATCTGAAAAGACATGTAACCTATTATGTAAGAATACATCCCAAAACAAAAAAAAAAAAAACCATTATTCAAAAAGTGTATTGTATTGGTAGCATTCCTATTACATTGGTAGGAGAGATGTATAATTTCTATTAGATTTAGTGGTAGATGCTAGTAACACCATCAGATAGCCTTTAATTTGTTTTAAATGATGTTTTGCGTGTCATAGTGTTACTACTACTCCCAAGTTTATTACACACTTCAAATATTTCTGAACTCTTTTTCATTCATTGCAACACTTCCATTCATGGAATTTTTCTGCAAAGGAGCAATTCGATAGTTCCAAATTCCTCTATCCTTGGTTCTCAAAAAAAAAATTCCTCTATCCTTTGTCTTTGGTATATGTTTTTAGTTGATCAATATTAACGTAGGTGGTGTTGTACGTAGTTGGTTGTATTAACTCAAACCTGTTGATATCTTCTGTTCTTTCTCATGGATGGCCTAGCTTAGCTACCACCCAACCCAAAAAGAACACGAAACCACTCACACCACACAAATCACACTCCTCCACCAACGACCATGTGCACGTTAGAGCAGCGAGGAAGCATCTTCATCTTGACACTAACCGGCGCCGACCAGCACCGCTTCAACCCAACCCTCATTGCCTCCTTCCTCTCCGCTCTCCAGCAAGCCAAGTCCCAAGCCACCCCTGGCTCCGTCCTCATCACCACTTCCCAGGGCAACTGCTTCTCCAGTGGAATAGATCTCGCCTGGGCCCGGGGCGAGGGCAAGCGCCCGACGCCCGAGCGGCTACTGCACTTGCTCCGCCTTTTGAAGCCGGTGGCGGCGGAGCTCATCTCTCTCCCAATGCCCACCATAGCCGCCGTGCAGGGGCACTCCATCGGCGCCGGGATGCTTGTTGCCCTGAGCCACGACTACGTGCTGGTGATGAGCGATAGCGGAGTGATGTACATGAGCGAGCTGGACCTGGGGTTCCCGATGCCGGAGTACTTCTCAGTACTGTTCCGGGCCAAGCTGGGGTCGGTGGCGGCCCGGCGGGAGATGCTGCTGAGAGGGACGAAGTTGAAGGGGGAGGAGGCGGTGAGGATGGGGATAGTGGACTCGGCGCACGGTAGCGAAGGGGAGCTGAGGGAGGCTGCGATGCGCCTGGGGGAGGAGCTGGCCAAGAGGAAATGGGAAGGTGAGGCTTACAGGGAGATTAGGAAGAGCCTGTACCCAGAACTGTGTGAAGAGCTTGGATTAGACCTCGTTAAAGTTGTTCCCAAACTTTGAGGAAGAATTGAAAATGAACAGTTCGTGTGAATTAATTGTCGTCGAAGCCAATAAAGTAGTGTGGATCGAGTCGTTTGTTATGAATATATTATATTCCCATTACTGCTGGATATTATGCTTGCTTTCATTAATCAGCACAGATATATATACCGCAGTCAGAATCGACATCTTCTGCAAACAAAAATGCCCAACAAATACTTATCCTTATGCTTTCTCGTAATTCTGTGCTTTGGGATTTGAGTTATGTTTTTGCCCTTTTCTTTGGTCTGATTAGGAAATGCATTCATCTTTTTCTTTGTCTTAGCAACTAAAACCACATCTACTACTTGGAATGGCTTGCATCGTCTCGCAAAATGTACAGACCAGAAGTGAGGGGAGTTCTACTTCTAATTATATATTGCTACTAGTCTTCTCCCCATGTTTCGCCAACCAGCGGGCTACTATTAATATTAGAAGCAAACTAGAAAATAGAATCAACCTGCACTGCACGCGAGGGAGCAATGGCCAATAATTAGTTTTATTTCTATTATATAGTATAATACGTTATTTTTTGAGGAATAAGTTGTGCTAGGACAAAGAGACTTTCTTCGTGTTGTATTCGTTGGATCTCTAAAAGGGAACATAATAGCTTATTCGTAAGTTAAACGTACACTTCAATGAGTTTTCCAAATAGATTTTCGGGTGGCCATACAGTCGGAGGTTATATGAGGAGGATTGATTCTGGTTCATAGGATGTGGTGGAAGCGTTTGGCAACTTTGTTTTATGAAGCTGTAAATTTTTACCCTGGATTGATTCGGCCTGACTGGAAAAATTATTAAAACGGTGCGTCAGGTTGTTTTAGCAATTATGGAAGCTTTACCAAAGAAAAAAATACAGAGCATAAAGGTAAAGCCACAGAAAGTAGAAACATAAACCCCGTTCAATTAGGCCCAACTCCAAGTTGATGTCTCAGCCCAGCCCGTAGTATCAAAAAGACTAGATAGAGGAGCCTTCAAAACTTTTTCCACTGGAATGGAGGGTCGGCCAAGCGAGCCAACCCTATTGGGTTCCATAAATTATGTCGGCCATATGTCTTGATATCCATACGGCACTCACCGAACGAGGGCGAGTGTGGCATAATTAGCCAACCGACCCTTTTAAATTTTCTCAATTGGACACAAACCACTTTTTATAGGACATCTTCAGGTCTCGCATGCTTCTTGCAGCCGATGTGGGAATAAAAATTGACTAGACAATTGACTTGCTTCACAACCACATTCTAAAATCGAGTCATAGCTACCAAATCGACTTTGCCAGGAATCAGAAGTAAGGTTCTCCTCTACTAATCTTGCGTTCTCTGTGGCTTGGAAAATCTTAACACATTTGTTCGATGAACTTGGAAAGCTTAATTAGTAGTTACAGATGGCACACATGAATAAAAAAAAAAACGGATCCTGACTCTGGCCTGTGAATTTCCAGTTCGGGCAGCGGGCAACGGAATCCTGCGCTTCTGTTAGAGATCGGTAAAGGAGGTGTCTCCGTTAAGCGGTACGTCTTGAGGAAGAAGCCTCCCGGAAAACTGCTCCAGTCTGCTTAGGCCGTTGACAGGGACAGTATCGTATATGTAAGTAACTCTTGGCTGTTGTTTCCTAAGTGTTTGTGTGTTGTTTTTTTAGGTTAAAGAAGAATCGAAGTATGACTTTTTCACTTCATGTGATTATAATGTGCAGGTTCTCTCCTGACGCTGGGTGATCATTCTCAAGTTCTTGTTCAGAAGATTAGTCCTCTTCGTCGGTTAATCCAGACGTGTATGGCACACCCGTAGCTGGGATCCAGTCATCTCCTTGTATGAATCTTGCAGCAGTAAAACCATCAATTTCTTGACTGGTGAGATTCTTGACACCTTTCCATGTCACCCTTTTTGTTTTAACTGCACCAGGACCTCTGTTGTCGTGCTCAGAATAGAAGGACGTGTCCAGTCCAAAATCGCCTTTCCATGGCAACCACCCTTCAGGACTGATCAGGTCATCAATCTGAGACTCCATCACAATGGTCCTTGAGTATTCCCTCCAAGGGCGTCCAAGAAAGGCAGGGTTATTGAGCCTGAGAGGATAATACTCCTTGTCTGCTGTGATGTTGCAGTTTTGGATGACGAAGCCTGTGACCTCGTGTGTCTCGTTCCTTCCTTGAGCAGTGACAATGCATTGTTGTTTTTCCAGTGGCTTCCTAACTACCAAGTTGCAGTTCTGGAAGACGGCTGCTGCATTGCCGAAGATGAAATCAATTGTACCGGTGATGGTGCAGTTTCTGTAGAATTGGCGGTAGGTGTGAGCATAGAGGGTGTCTTGGTGCCATCCATCCTGCATCTGTAAAAAATTGACATATCAGACTGCACTTTGAGTGCCACTGCTTGGTGTCCTGTAGCTCCTGCGGAGTTCTCAAATCCAATGTCCTTGGCAATGAAGTGATTTCCATTGATTGCTACAATGTTAAAGAATAGGCATAAAACATACATGAGCATATTAATGAATGAGAAAGGTATTAAGGCAAAATCTCTTTCATGATTTTAATGCATACCGACTGTGGCTGTTTTGAATGTTTGGACTCCTGCACTGAAATTGAGATTTCCACTGATCTTGGTTTTTGTGGCACCATCTCCAATCATCATAACATGGGTCGTACTCCTTCCCAAGACGACATTTTCCTTATAAACTCCTTCCTTGATGTAAAGCACAAAGGTGTCATTTCCCTGCTTGGGGATTTTATGAATCGCGTCTGTAATGGTCTTGTACTGCCCACTTCCATCCTGTGCCACAGTGATATTGGCCTTAATAGTTTCTGGAGTTTCCTGGAGGAGCTTTCTCTTTCCAGCATCTACCCATGAAGGGAAAACGCGCCGGATCCCTAGGAGCCTACGGTGTGTTTTTGCAACATTTCTCAAATCCTTGGTGGTGGATTCTAGGCCAGCAACTATGGCAAGGCCATTGCTAGTGAGCTGACTAGAGGTCATCAAAATGTCTTTCATTTTTGGTCCAACTTGATCAGTTGTGTTCTTAAACCCATCCTGGCAAGTCTGTAAATAGGTGGTGGCAGCGCTTAGCCAGGCTTTAAGGTCACCCAATTGCTTATTCAACTTGCTCAGTTCTAATGAATCAATATGAGCAAAAGAATCCCTGAGATCAGCAATGGCAGTGTGTAACAATTCTTTGCAATTTTCAAGAGCCTGACTTGCCAATTGTTCTTTTGCCACTTTGTCCAATGTGGCAGAGTCCTTTGTTGCGCCTCGAAGTGATCTGATTGCAGCCATGAGAGCAAACTTGGCAAGTTCCTTAGGGTCCGTGGTGTTTCCCGCAGCTTCTTTGAGGGTTTGCAAGCATGTGTCTTTGTATGCAGTAGGTTGGCAAATCGCTACGATTGCCTTGTTTGATGTAGAGATGTCATGATCATCACCTCGATGATCAGGTATGGGGTGTATCTGTTCTTGTTTCTTGATATCGCCGTAGATTCCTACGGTCACTGCAACGACCATGCAAATCGCGATGAAACATGAGGTAAAAAAAATGGCAGCCTTCTTCTTGTCTTCATGAACCGTTGCTTTTGAGAAATTATGACGACCCATAATTGATTGAATAGTCAATAGACACCAGAATAAATATGGGCAACAAAAACAAAACTGAAGCGACCAATTCCTTTTTCTAATTGAGGCACAAGGGGCTTGATTATTTTAGTAGAGGGCTCAATGATAATTGGCGCCTATTGGTGATTCCCCGGTAGAATTCTTTACATATAAAGTAGAAAATGAGGCAATAAAAGATAAGCTTAAAAGACAGGCTTTTCTGTTTTGACAAGTGTGGTAAATGAAACACCTGAGGCAAAATGAGGGTTCTTGATCTTGCTTTGCCACTTTTGGGAATTGAATAGAATTGATGTCGAAAGATAGTAATTTTATTGTCTTTGCTTTGCTTGGAGTTCCGATGATCTGTTTCGGTTTCTTGTAGTCAAAGTGACAGGAAAGAAAGTTATGTTTTATTCGGCAGCTGTTTTACGAGGTAATCTCGCCAAGACAGTCAAACAATTAGGTTTACTTTCTATGTTTTTCTATTTTGGTAAAATTAGGAGTCCCCTGATGTTCTTTGCTACTCCTACAATTAGGTTTACTTTCTACTACTACATTCAACAAATCTCTCTACTCTGAGGTGTTTCGCTGTCTCAAGTCCGAATTGCACTAAATCAGTAACTATACCAAAAAAAAAATTAAAAGTATACCCATATACTACCTCGTTTATTTTTGCTGGTTCTAAAGGGTAGACGAAAAACCAACCAAACCAAATGAAAATGCAACAGGTTAGACTCTTAATCACAGTCCAAATAGTCAAAATAGTCAAATCGATCTACTGGAGGATATACTAATGAATTATTCTATGGGCTAATAACATTTTTCATGTTTGTAGAGCATGGCATTTTTCATCCTTCTATTATAAAAAATGCAAACGTTTCAAGTTTCAACCACTCTTTGTAGGACATGTTCAGGTTTCGCAAGCTTCTTGCAGCCGATGTGGAAATAAAAATTGACAAGACAATTGACTTGCTTCACAACCACATTTTAAAATTGAGTCACAGGTACTAAATTGACTTGCCAGGAATCAGAAGTAAGGTTCTCCTCTACTAATCTTGCGTTCACTGTGGCTTGAAAAATCTGAAAACATTTGTTTGATGAACTTGGAAAGCTTAATTAGTAGTTACAGAAGGCACCCAAGAAATAAAAAAACGAATCATGACCCTGAATTCTTTACATGTACACACAAGAAAAGAAAAGCGGAGGTGATGCCCTCGAAATTCGATCATGGAAGTGCTTGAGATCGATGAGGAAGAGGAACGGTTTGCATTAAGCATGTATTACTCCTGCATTAGTTGGCAACTTCAGGCAATCACTAATTTTGGACATTAGGGACGCTGGAGGGATAGATGAGAAATGTGTTAGCCTCAATCAACCTCGCATTAAAAAATAAATAAACACGACTGCACACCAAAACGGGACCAAATGGTGTGAGGTGTGTGAGGCCTCTTTTCCCAAGTTTCCCCAAATGGATAGTTTTTAGAGTGTCTAGTCGTTTGACATCTGATTTTTTAATAATAATAATTTCTAGAAAATTATTATAGATAAGTCCCTCTGGTTTGCTAATGGCAATTGATTACAAACTTCCAGCCTCCAGGATTCGCCTTTAAAAGCAATCCTGGCCAAAGCTACGCAATTACTTCCCAAATAATCTGCAAATATGTAACTTATGGCCCGTTTGGTTGGCATCAAAATGGATTCTATTCTTAAAATTTAGGCATAGATTCCATTTGATTCCTTCCCATTATATCCCATTACAGCCAACCAAACGGGTCATTACTGAATTGTATGTTCTTGTTCGTATTTATCCGAAAAATGTTGGATTAGTTAGCTTGCTGCGTCCATTTATGATTTTGCCAAACTGGCTTGTTGATTCTCTTGTTTTCTTTTTTAATATATTTCTATTTTTAATTTTTAGTAATCTTGTTCACGTAGTCGTACTCATGCCTGTGTTCTTTGTTTGATTCCTTGATTGTGGGAAATTGGCATTACCAGAGGATTTGCACACTGGAGAAGCACTTTGTAGTCTGTGTTTTCATTATCAGCACTTTGGAAACGACATTTTAGAATTTTGGATTATTCACGATGCTCATCCTGTAGTTAGTACATAGCAACATGCATGTAAGATGGATGAGGCATACCACTCATGGTCACCATATAGTTAGACAAGTTAGGTGAAGACAACTGTATAGAAGAAAGACTAAACACATATAATATATCGGAGTACTTTAATCTACATACAACTAGGAAAGGTCAAACTAAGGAGATGAATTTGAATATTTGTTCTTTCATTCTCTAATATTTCTATCCTGTCTCTATAATGATTTATTTAGATCGTAGTTCATACATAAGATTGAGTTTTCAACAAAAAGATATGTGAAGAAATCTCTATATTAACCCAATGTCATCCTAATGTATGAACATTTCAAAGACCCTAATGTAGAGGCAATTTACTTATTTTAAGAGTTATGAAACACATGCCATACTCATTGTTGGCTGGAGTGTTCGAGACTAGTCAATTATTTGAAGTTTCTCAATAGCCACGGTGTAAAGTGGAAATAATGGGTATACTAGAGTGCCAATTTCTGCTCTGACGGAATGCTATGCGCTTAATTTGATTTGATGAAGTACATCAAACACTAAACGAAACATTAAGATAGGAGTAAGTGAACAAGATATTAATCCAAATAAAATAACGGTTCAATTCGTATGGCTTAAAAACTTTCCACTTAAATATCTAAAGTATACTCATAATCTTAGTTCTTAAAAATTACACTTATAATTCTCAATAGTTAAATATTGTGCGTGCTTTATATAATATCTACTTGATAATAAATATTATAACACTAGATCTTATCTTATAAGACAGATAGCACATCATAATATAAAAGAATCTAGTTTTATATTTATTTTTGATACCTTATTGTATATAAAGCTAGTTATTAAGCTTTCTCGAGATGTAATTTTTGTGTTGTAAAAAAAGTAGCCGTTTAGGGGGAGAAATATTGATGGCATGAAGTGTTTCTACACCATATTAATTTAATTTGATTCCATGTATCTATTGTCTTCTACTTGTTCAAATTTTTTTAAAAAAATATAACGATAAAGGTTTACAGTTTTACAACATTACAATTCTCATAATAATTAGCTCGTAAAATATATTATTCCAAGTTTAATTTTGATTCACCTACCAAAAAAGTTTATATTTCAAATTATTCTTCTAACCTATTGACATATTATTCCTATGTGTGTATGTATAAAAAAAAAAGCATTCTTAACAAGCTTAGTTGGTAAGCCTCATGTTCCAGTAATTCCATATTTAACCACTCAAAATATTTCTCTCAATCCATACAAAAATATCACAATATATTTCAAAGTTTGCTAATTAGTTGGTGGCTTATGGTGTTTGTTTGGATCTAAAGTAAATGGTGGCATGGTGGCTTTTTGTGTTTTTTTTGGATAATTGCTGAAGAAATCCATCAGGATTGCTTGGAATTCAATGGTTCATTTATCATTTTTTCAAAAAACAATCCTACATTTATCATTCCACTGGTGGCGTTGATTTATTCAATTTCACCTCCAGTGTTTTTATTTGCTTGCAAATTGTTCTAATTTGATTTAGAGCTTCAAAATAAGACTCTAAAGCAAGAGTTTCCACCAGAAATGCAGCAGGTGATCCAATTCTATAATTTTTTTTTTTTGTTATGACGAGACGAGATTACTCCTACTCCAATATTGCTCCGAAATTACTCAAGGCGGTCATGACATACATAAAGTATTCACCATGACAAAGCATTATACTCTCATTATATATAAAAAAGAAGTGTGTATACACGTCGTAAAGATGGTGCGGCTACTGACATTACGCATTTTTTATTTCTTGGATTGTGATCCTTCTGCATCGTAGAACACTTTGTCCTGAGTGAGTAGAATTCCAAGCTTGTAGTACATTGAATATAAACCATGGGTGAAACAGGTATCCGATTATACTAAACATGAGAGGAGCCGGATCCCGGACTACTGGCGTTTCCCATTTATGGATTTCTTTTCCGATTCTAATGATCTAGTAGTAAACAACGTAAGTGCAGAAATTTCAACACCAAATAAGAAACAGTATTTGTATACAACTAAGTTGCCAACTACAAATCCTAGAACTATCGGTCAACTTCAAGAATTTATGTAGCACATTGCTTGCCCCTGAAGATAGTAAGAATCCTTGTATTTTCTGCCACTTCCAATGTGAATTCCATTACGAATCCAGTCCTCTCTGTGTATCCACGCATCCCGACCAAAATCAAGAATCCCAAGGATCTGTTACACCAAAGAACAAAAAAAATAAAAATAAAAAGAGAGCCTAAGGAACATGTGAAAGGATTAAACGAAATGACAGTGACTGATTTGGCTTACCACTCCACCTTTCCAAGACACAAAAGTCGGGTTTGTTCTCGATTGAAGAACCTATTTTATCATATGTGAACACAATAACATCAATACCACAACTCTCCAATTTGTTGTCAAAAAAACTCTCCAATTTGCAAGCAATCCCAAAGTAGCACAAGAAAGACAGTAAATTCTTTTGAAAATAGTGGCAAAATCATGGTAAGGAAATCGAAAACAAACAAAAACCATTCATTCAGATTGAGATCAAACAAAAATAGCAGAAATCTTCACTAACCTCAACAGTATCAATTGCTTCATTTGGGGGAATTGCATGTAAAACTCTGCAACAAGGTAACATTCACTTATGAGACAGTCATTAATGTGGAAGAACCAAATGATTGTGGACTGATTAACGTTTTTACAAGCTACGCCTTTAATGCTTATGTCAAAGATGGCATTTTAAACCTGAACAGTCCATATAACTCTTCTTATGCTTACTGAGTTAATGGGCTTTCCTCCATCGTGATGCAGATGAAAAAGTAAAATAATTTGGATGGTCAGAGAATGTCAATCCTCCAAGTTGAAACTCAATGACAGTGCTACATCCACTACTTTGCTAGGTTCAAAGTGAAATGCTAACAGCAATGCATCAAACCTTGCAACAAATTTAATTGCCGGAACCTATCGCTTTGTACAGTTGATGTGCTACAATAACTGATTCAGAGATCTCCATTTTGGGTCTTTGGGAAATGATATGACCAGAGTTTCCCATAGGTGAACAATACAACAACCCAAAGAGGAAAAAAATGTCAATTATGGCATGCTTTTCCCTTGTTGCTCAAGATTTTGCATCTTCTTGAAAACATTTCTTACATGGCTCATCATAAGCATAGAACATACTCATAACAGACCGAGACATTTTGTTCTTGACTGCTAATTACAAAAGTGTACGAACCTCTCTTCTACAGCAGGAATAAGACCAGCTGTCAAAGCCACACCACCGATCTAGAGAACAAAATTTTGTCAATTCTCCAGGCTATAAGTGTTAGGTAATACAATGACATAGCAAATCTTGCTACCAAAACTCACCAATTGTATGCTGCAAAACAATTTTCTTTGGAGATCTATACGACCTGTTAGTACAATACCAAATCGTGTTAAGCATCAAACAGCATTAACAAACAACCATAACGATAAGCATGCAAATTTACCCGTTGAAAGGATGCTGCTGGAAATAGCTTCTGCAAGGCCAACCTTTTCTTCTTTCTTCGGCTTCACAGAGAATACTGGGTAGTTTTCCCACATTGGTAATCCAACATTGAAGGCAGGAAATAGGCCATCTGATACATCGGGCCTTCTAGGATATTCCATATGCCATGTGTCCTCCAGCATATCCTCATAGTCATGGAACCTAGTGACGAAAATCATTATTTCACAACAGAACTAATTTTGAACAGTCATTTCATTGGTACAGGGCAAGAAGAGAGGGGAAACAAGAAAAACTGGATTGATATTCCCACCAAGAACGAGGTGGCGGAGGATACACATCAGGAACCAAAAGCATGGGGTAGAATAGACCCATAGGAGGCACCTGTTTTACGAACCATAGCTCTGTTCAGCTAAACACCATGCAAGCCAAGCACAAATACACATAAGTTTTAGAAACAAGAGACATACATTAAGTGCAGTTAGCCTAGTCTTATGAGATCCAGCTGACATGCCATCCTCATAAGAATGAACTATGGCAACAGCTTCGACCTCCCCTTCCTGTGAAGCCAAAAGTTAGTTAGAAGAAACAATGACAAATATAAACAATCCTATTAATAATATGCTCTAACTGTTAGGTAATACCAGCTCCAATGCTAAAGGTGACGAGGTTCAAGATTTAAGAACCGTTAGAACATTGCCATAGGAACCTTTCATAACCTATACTTTTTGGTAGATTACTTCATTATAGTGGGGAACAACAAAAAGGTCTACAGTGAACTTCCAGGTATCAAGCACCAGGGCCTCATCAAGAGCATGACATAATTATGAATACAAGTGTAGGTTCCAAAAGGAGAAGCCAAGAGCGCTACAATGAAAGCTCCAGCTCTTATCTATAAGACTGGCACTGTGAGTTGCTAGATGGAGAAGAAAAGAATGCCACAGGAAAGGCACATGCATTTATCTAAAAGATTGGCACAGGCTCACATAAAAAATAGATTGAATATATTTCATGTTTGAAGGTTTATATTTCTCATAGTTTCCCGAACAAGAACAAAGAAGAAAGACAGAATTGTTAGATACACATAAAATTTCACGGTTCATCAAACAGTGCACATTTTCTGGATAAGTAACAGATTCTCAAGGATTAGAGTCAACAGGATAGAAGCTAATTGGAACCCTTTTTTTGTCAGCCACAGTGGTAGAGAATGAAGCAGAGTAAGTATAATGAGTTTGATAGAACAGCAGACCTAACATGCTATCACACAGAATAAGAAAACATGCTTCTCTACTGAAAGAATGACACAAGCTCGCACACTCAATGCATTAAAGGAGAGAGGATAAGAAAATAAAACTCACCTTAATCTCACAATAGGACTCTTTCAGTCTGTTCAACATCAGTAGATCTATTGGCTTTGTTAGCATATCAGTCCGAATTTGGGGCCAAGTTTGATGATGCCGCTGAGTCCAAAGAAGGCATCTTGATATATCCTAGAAAGGTACGCCAATTAACTTATTGAGAAAAGAAAAGCAATTACCCAGATAGCAATGTCATAACTAAAGTACAGAATCTAAAGCAACAAAAAATATCAGGAAAGCAAAAGCTAACAAATGCTAGTAAAAAAAAAAGAGACACGAGCACCACATGTAACATCCAAGCACTAACATTTTCCTTGTAACATGAAGATTCTTCCAGAAACTATGATAAAAAAGACTGAAAGCCAGAGAACAATAAAGCATGACCAATGCATGCATGCAGCATTGGGAAATACTCCTTCTGTCCCACCCAAATATTTTAGAGAACTTTTTAGTCCCATCATCTATCCTTTTAGAAAATCAAGATAGTATTAGTAACACTTTTTCCTAATTTATCCTATCTCCTTACCTCCACTATAATGGTCTATACTGATTATCTTTTCTCATAACACATAAAAATTCTCTCTTTCTCACAATCAAGCTTCTCTCTCTTTTACACCTAGGGGTAATTTAGTCAATTGTAATAATTCTTTCTTAAAATTTAGCCAATTTAATCATTTCTTCAATTCTTATGTACTTATTCTAAACAAGAAGTTGAATGGGACAGAGGTAGTAATACTATATCAACTGACCAAATATTACGCCTCTGTCATTATGGATGAAGCAATAGTGATTCATTGTCCAATATTTATTCTTTAATACCCATGGAGGACTACATCTATATGAATGAAGACTGTCAAGCAAACTTACAGCATCACTTAGCATCAATAATAACAAGGGAAATAAGGATACAGCTACAAGGGAAATCTTAATGTATCAGGAACGGTATGTTTTGGCAAAAATTCATGGCATGCAACAAATCACACTAATCAATCATATTAATACAATGTGGAACTCAATAAGTTGCCAAGTAATTCTCCTAGATTGAGTGACTTTTAACCATAGCATTGTGCATCAAGTTTATCCCGCAAATTATTTCATCGCATAGGCTTCCAGTTGACAGGATATTTGCTTCTTCTACTACACGATTTCCCAAAATATTCAAATGACAATAGGATAAATTCTAGGCATGTGGACAACTCTAAAAGCCATTGATATCAAATTTGAGCATATTCTTTTCCTATGGAAAACTAATAACAAGAGCATATCCTCAAAAACTGAAGCTGTAATGAACTAAAGAAGTGAAACAGAAACCACACCTCTCCACCAAAAGGCAAAGTCTTTTCTGTATTTGGTAGGGCCACTCCATCCTGAAGAGCAAGGCTGAAACTAGTTAATTACCATACAAAACAAAGACCTAGTTAGAGTCCGAGTTCAACTATAGCAATACCCGGGGAAAGAAAGGGCAGAGAGGTGGCACATTTAAGTATATTTATTGTAGCGTATTGGTTGTGGCAGCTAATTGACAATGTGGGTAGAAAGAGTGGTCAACATCGCACCACGACTTTTAAGATAATACAAGCGGGTCCCATAGTGTTCAAGACTTTAGAAGTCACTAGCTTTTACTTAACAAATCTGAAGCATCCAGTTTTACCACGACCGGGGAGACAATGATCATGCAGGTACTGGTTCATAACAAAGATGAAAAAAAGGTGTTATGGTTCATAGAGAGAAGTAACACCTTGTAATAGTGGTGATGGTTGGTGGGGGTGGTCGTGGCTTTAGTGCAGGTCCTTGTGGTAAGAATAGTGATTAAATTTAAAACAACTGCCTCTCTTCTAGAAAACATATTCATAAACTAGGCAGTAAAGTATTATTTTCATTTAGAAATATGCACTGTCCCCATCCAAACAGGAGGCAGTGGTGCTATTGACCAAAAAGATTCCAACAAAACAAGCTCATCCATATAAAACATCCGAGTAAGTCAGGAAGTTAAAAGCACTACAAGATGAACAATTACCTCCACGCAAATGATGGATGTCACCTGAGCACCCACATTTACGACACATGCAGTAGATAGCCCATTCCCAAACGCCGCAGCAAGGCCTTCCTATGAAAGTCAACACAGAATAGCATTACAATGTAGTGAGTCACATACCATAACAGCAATAAATGCGGCTAGGCAAATCAATTAAGAAGGCTCCTTAAGAGCAGATTTATAGAAAATAAACGAAGAAATCCCTTCATTGCTCTTTCTCGGATGGACTACAAATTCCAAGCATTGCTTTCAAACAAGGACGAAATGGTTTTAAAACTGGAAATTGACAATACACATAATCATGGCAAACTGTGAGATACCTTAAGCAAAAGCTACCGAATGGGTTTTGCAGATCAAGTTTGATGTTAAAATTTCAAATTGAGAACAGACATCAAATTGCTGTTGTCTACAAATTCCAAGCATTGCTTTCAAACAAGGACAAAATGATCTTGAGACTGGAAATCGACAATACACACAAAATAATGGATAACTGTGAGATACCTTAAGCAAAAGCTACCAAATGGAATTTGAAGGTAGAGTTTGATGTTAAAATTTCAAACTGAGAACAGACATCAAATTGCTGTTGTCTACATATTTCTCTCACTGTCGTATGGAAACAATAAATGCCCAACCAAAAATACAATACCCAATTGGCTGCATTAGTCAAATAGATAAGTCAGATGAAAGAAAAAGAAAATCATTTGCCAAAAAGCAAGAATCTCTGACCTGGTGAACCACTGCTGAGCCAAAGCGTAAGTCTCGGAGAACTATTGACAGCGTTTCCTTTATTTCTGCAGATAACAATAAAAGCAATGATTGCAAGAGTTTGTACATAATCTACCATGCTAATTATTAAATTCAAATAAGGTATAGTCTTATTAGCACCAGAGAGGCATGCCATTAGTAAGATAAGCATTTAATTTAGTAGCAATATAAGCGAAATCAATCCATTATCAGCTTAGATCACAACAAAAATATGTGGGTAAAGTCTGATATGCAATGCAGAGACTGTAGACTTAACAGTTTTATTTAGTTTCCTAGGCATGAATAACTAATTAAGCTTTAGTGGTCCACATAGTTTGTGACCCAGCAAACAATGTAAACTCTCCATAGTAACCTTTTACACAAAATAGAGACCAGGCAGATAGTAAGGAAAGAGGCAATAAGCCACTTTACATGCTATAGTAAACTGTGCAGCTTCAATGGGCCTCAAGCCTCCATTACTAAAAACAAAGGTACATTTAGGTACAAAGGCTCATGGAAGCTCATCACAAAAAGCAAGTACAGATCTAAAGGAACAAGTGAGGCACAAGACACTAATACAATATAAGATCCAAAAAAAGTAGTGGTGACTTTTGAGTTTGAGCCATATTTCATTTACTAAACTTCACATTCGTTTAGAAGTAACAAGTATTTCTCCATAGAGCCTGTAAAGAATAACGGATACTGTAGTTGCTATCGTTAGAAACTAAACACAATTGAAGGAGGAAAGAACAAAAGGTCTCTTTCCCTCCAAGACAAAAGTCAAATAATGATTTCTATCACTCCATCCTGTAATGTGAAGATCTATATAAACGGAACTTGCCAAGATAGCATTACCACGATTATCAAATGTTTCCGGCAAAACGAGGATGGCAGAATACATGTTTCGTTCAGATTGAGGGATATGGAGCTTCTCTATCAAAATCCAATCCCAAATAGCATGCAAATCCTCGAGCACCTAGGCATAGCAGATGAAAAAATAGATTTAACCGATAGATATGGCATTTTTATGTGGTTGTTAAAGGTTTAAACTAACATAGCAGAAGCAGTGGTACATCTGGATGTATGAATAGATGCAGTAACAGAATGGAAGCCGGTTATGCACTAAAAGGAAAAACGATTGTATCATTTTTCTCCAAGGAAAAACATAAATGGAATCAGGCCTGGGAGAATGCATTAGTCTACAACTACAAGAGCTAACCTGCTGCACAGGATACTGTTCTGAAATGTTTAAATGGCCTCTTCGAATAGGCCGTCGCAAGGAATATGGGTCTGTGGGGGATATTGTTAGTGCTTCCTCACCAAAAATGGATCTTTTGAATTTACATTCACCAGAACTTGGTTCCTTTACATCAGAAGCTTCATGCTTCTCCAAGGACTGACCAGGCGCACCATCACTAGGGCACTTTTCTGCACATGTTAGAAATTCCGAAATAAATCTAAAACCATGCAAGCATGAAATAGGATAATTCAAGACACCAAGGAAACTAGTTGATCATCTGTTATAAGGGTGACTCAGCAACCAAGAGCATTCACCACGCAAAAGAGAAAACAAAACCGGTTGAGCATCTCTATCTAAAGAGAGATGTCAGATGCATTTGTACCACCCATAGAAAATAAAGAGCCAGTGGACTACCAAGTATGATAAAACACAAGACGGTTCCTTCCATCACCTGATGCTGAGCAGGACTTGGTATCTGGCTCATAGACATCAGTCCATGCAAAAGCCACACTCCTGCCAATCTGTGGATTAAGTCCGTCAACACGTGCTACCTGCAGAACAGTTTCTTCACTTATTATAACATGATGCAAGTAATCCCTAACTCCTAACTAATCTGCATGTGTCTACTCTCATCCATCTACAACCGTACATGTTTCCTTTGGCATAACTACATGCCACACAAGTGAGTCTCGAGGAACAGCCTGGATCCATAAGAGCAGATCCTGAAAAGATAACTCCACTGACTGTGAAGGTCGCTTGCTAAGCCGCACTATTGCACATTTTGTGGCAATGAGGGAGCAACTAACTTAATCTCTAAAGTTTAAGCGGGGCAAAGCACCTTCAAACGAGAAGCAAGTCATCTAAATGCAACTAAAGTCGTACATTCCTCTGGTTTCAAAAGCTTTAAGGAGGAATTATGCTCTAAACAATTCGATGGGCAGAGAACAAGAAGCATCACTAAGGACAAGTAATCACCATACCTTGCGGGGAAAAGAGTTATTAGGAACCTCATCATCAAGGAAAGGAATCTTCAACAATGACGCGATCTTCACAATGAACATAACCAATAAGAAAAAAACAAAGGACTAATTAAACAACCAAGAAGGTATTTTCTACACTAAAACAAGATTATTTCACTGAGGATGCAAAAAAATTAAAAAAAAAACCAAAATTATATGAAAAAGACCCTCGCCATACCACGTCATAGGACTTCTCGCGCTCCATGTGCTGCGCTGTTGTGACCTGAGAATTCAGCATCTAGAACGACAAACCCGCAAACAGAGACAATTTTTTTTTTTTAATTAGAGAAAATTTCGAAAACAACAAAATCATTAACGAGAGGGGAGAAGAGAAGTAGGGGGACCTGATCCTGGACAGTTAACTTGGGCGTTTGGGTGGTATAGCGAGCAATGCAGTGTGGGACATTGAAGGGAGTATCCTGTGTGGCCAGTCCTATCCTGACATTCGCTGAACCTGAGCATCATCAACAAAAACACACACGCACGCCGCAAATGCTTTTGATTTCTGTTGTTGTTTGAAGAGATGCGGTTTAATTTTGCTAGCGAGAACTTTTGAAGAAGAGTAAAATAGGAAGTGACGTACCGGGATTTATGACGACTAAACGGGAGCCTCGTTCGGCGACGAGCTGTGAAGGGACCACCGTTTTCAGGTATTCCTGCCATTCATTAATTCAAGTGAAACGAAAAAAAGAGCGTGAATTAGCTTCAATTTGACCGGCAACAAAAACGGCTAGAGGTGGAGGGAGTGAGACAGAGAGAGAGGAGATTGTTGGTTTACCATAGGAGTGGAGTGGAGTGGAGGATTTTGTGCTTTTTTTTTTTTTGTTTGGTGCCTTTTCAGTTTACTCCAGTTAGGCTTGGGTGCAGCAGACCGGGAGCTTTATTTTTGTTAGGATGACCGGAGGAATCAAATGAAAAATTACCGACTTCCCGGTGGAGAAGTGCGTGTGAATCAACCAGCCAGGCGGTTGGGGTAATTGAACTGTCGTCTGCGCGCATTTTTTTCCTTTTAAGAATCTTGACAAGGTTCTGTGAAATGCTGCTCGGGTGACTTGTCACTTGTACAGATTGTATGGGGAAGACTTGTCACTCATTCCGTCTTGTTAAGAAAATGCTCAAATTCGAGCTCGATGGAACTTTAATCTTTAGGCTCATGCTCGATTAGAAACTAATGATTTGAACTCGGCCTAACTAAGTTATTTTAACTTTGAACTAACTCGAATAACATTCGACGTTGTTTCCAGGAAGTTGGTAAGTCCATCATCTCCCACTCCACCAGAAAATAAAAGCCTGAAGATATCAGCTATTGATCAGCTTCTTCCTTCTCCAGTATATGTAGGCACCATTTTTTTTTTATTACACAGCAGATGATAACAACCAAAGCAAAAATGCTGCAAGAATCAAGCAGCTGGAGAAATCATTGTCAGAAATCTTAACACTCTTCTACCCTCTAACCGGTAGATTTATTAAAGAAGATTTGCTGATTCTGAACAAGGAAGTGGAACCTGAGGAGTTGAACCGCCTTGCTCATTTATGGTGGAATCTTCCACAAGTCCACGTGTGTCCATTCAGATCAACACATTTGACTGCGGCGGACTAGCTAGCCATCGGTGTGCGCATTTCGCACCGGGTTGCTGATGGGTTTTCGCAGCTGAACTTGTTCATGAATGGATGGGCAAAAGCAAGCCGTGATGGGATTGATAAGGTCCACACTCCAAGTTTCTGCTTAGGATCATTGTTCCCTACTAGAAAGATATCTGGAATGATCATACATGGAGCTCCATTAAAGATGGGTGTAAAGATTGTAACAAGAGCATTCTTGTTTAACACAACTGCAATATCTAACCTGAAAGGCATTGCCAAAAGCAATAAATTCTTGAAAAAAGATATTTATGTTTGGTTAAATTTAATTGTTTCCATGCTACAGTTGCATTTCACTTCACTGGAACTTGATACAGTAAACCCAACCTGGATAAAGTCGAGCACAATGAAGCGTCCACGGGCCAACGAGTCCAAATCCAAAGAACAAGTCAACCAAATATAGGCCAGGACTAAAAGTTATATCCACATCATCAGACCGGATATCAAGTCTTAGGCCAGGCTTGTGTTCCAAACTCATTTTAATTTTTTTTTAATCTTTCCCATTCCCAATGTATGATTGCAAATTATATGTTATAGCTAGACCTGGCAATTTGTGTTGTTGTATCCGGTTCGTGTTGGATTGAACAGGTAAACGGGTTCTAATTCTTCAATCCAACTCAACCCATTTAATAGTCGTGTCGTGTCTAACCCATTCATTATCGTGTCGGGTTCGGGTTGACCTGCGGGTTACCTATTGAATAGGACAGGCCTTAAAATTAGTTTGAAATTTTTCTATTTTATACAAGTCCGTTGTACTTTTTAAGCAAATTGGGATATACTTAGATTTTTTCATATATTAAATAAAATTATAAATTGTAGAATCGTAATGTAATAGTATTTTAAAGCTATTTTTGGATAATTTCAGTAACTTTGACCTTAAATATTAAATAAGTCTTATATTAAATCAGTAAAGTATCTATATCTTAAATATAATCGGGTCATAAACAGGTACCCATCGGGTTGACAAGTCAACCCGCAACCTGACTTATACCTGCTAATTTTGTGTTCAGATGTCGTGTCAATACCCGTTTTGTCGGGTCTAGTTATAAGCTGTTAGGTTGAAAAAAAATACAAAAAGCATGAAGTAGAAATTTATGTGTTATAGCCATTAGGTAGAGAGAAAGATACTAATAGCATGAGTTTCTCTATATAATATTTACTTTGATTAAGAGAGAAGGTATTCAACTTTGTTTTTTATTCATTCTAAAACAAATTTTGCCTTTGGTTTAGAATTTTTAAAAAAGAGAAGTTTGATTCGCTTCCAACAAAAATAAAAAAATATTTCAGCAACAAGAAGGGAATAGAGGTAATTGATTAGAATAGGGCTCATTTGGGATATGATTTGCGTGAGGAGACTTGGGAATGTTATCAAGCTTGTGAAGAAAATGGTATAGAGGATGAATTTTTTGGAGGGATCAGATATGAAACAGTGACTATTTCTATCACAATAACATTGGATGTGAGAAGCTAAAGGAAGAGGACAAGAAGGAGCTTCTTTACGGTTATGAAAATGAGAGTAACCATAGAAAAGCTGGTGGCTCCATTTAGTAACTATATTTTAGTCTTTCTAATTGCATGATGTATTGAAATAAATTTTGGAATAAATATTGAAGAATCAGATTAGATAAAAGATATTTGTGTATTTGTGTTATCTAATAAATAAATTGGAGAGAAAGTAACTCTTAAGATATTTGTTATCTGGATGACATTGATAATTTATTAATTGGGTGTACCAAATTAATTTACAAGAGGTATAAACTGTGAGACTATTCCCGTGCAGTTATTTTATTTAGAATGCATCATTCATGGCTCTCCGGATATCCACTCCACAACTACTTTTCGCCTCAGATCCCAATTCACTAGGTGGAGCTGAAGTACCAAATTTAAAAAATTGCCTCAACAGCCTATCCAGATTGTAGCAAATAGCTCTGGGAAGTCTCGTTGTTTTGCCTCGTATATGCTGGAAGGACGGTGTAAATATGGTAATGGAAAATGTTGTTCATGGCAGGACAAGGATGGCACTGTTAAACTTTACTTCGTGAAGAAGACGGGAATGTTTGCTCTTTACCCAAAAGAAAAGACCGTCCACAAGGCTTTAGGTATCATTTCAACTTTTGGGCTGGTTATCTAGGCCCTGATGACAATGTCAACCCCACTAAACTGCCCCCTGATCACCGCTCTGGTGGGGAATTCTTTCACTGAAGTATATTTCTGCAATGATGAAGTATCCAACAGATTTACTGTACGCAGATGTTATGAAGTTGATGAAGAACACGGTTTGTGCGCTTGTACCCTCCGCTGTTTGTGCCTTCTAATTTCTTTGCTCTGTTTGAGTTCTTGGTGTGAAATTTGGGAGCGCCATTTCCTCTGTTCCGGACCAAATTGTTATTACCATCATGTTTGATACTTTTGCATTTTTTCATAAGCTCCACTAATTTTATTTTGGCCCCTCTTTTTTCCTCTTTTTTTTTTTTCCTAATCTACTCTTGTTTAGTCTACCTACTGGCTGGCATAATATCCATTTATTTGGGCTTCTTTGTTTGCAGATAAAGTCGACTGTGGCTGCAATGTTTGATAGCAACTTCAAACCTCCTGTCCTACACCGTTATTCTAAGATGCGATCCTCCCCTCTTACACCGTACTGGTTGCCAGTTTCCCTTCACTCGTGATACGGACTTGCTTTAAGCAGCTTTCTTTCTTTGAGAATCAAATCACATAATAGATTTTATTCAACTAAAACTGAGTTCAGGTGAACCCTAACAGAAAGTTTACAGCCAGAATAAGCAGTAGACTAACTGAAAAGTTACAAGCCAAAACTAACTTGCAAAGGCAGCAAACTATAAAGACAAACAAAGCCTGGACCAAAAATAACCTGAAATAAAGAAATAAGCAATGGCCTAGCTATACTCAGAAACGAATACTCCAATGTTTGCATAAATGTTGCAGCGATAGTGACAATGAGCAGACTTCAAGTTTTTCAGTCCACAAAAACAAAGCTTGATATTGCCAAAATACAATCAGGAGAGCGAATGGATGGGCAAAAGCAAAAGCAAGCCGTGATGGGCATTGGCCAAGCTAGATAGAATTTTTAGAGGGGACCAATACAATATTTTGTGTGTGATAATAAGGGTTTATGTTAAAAAATAAATTTAGAGAGGGGTCAATATAACATTTTGTGTTTGATAGTAAGGGTTTATGGAAAAAAATAAAATTTAAAAAGAGTCAAATATACATCACATTAGGACTGATTTGCAAAACTTAAAAATTTAGGGAGCAATTGATATATTACGATAGGACTTGTATGAAAAAATTAGAAATCCAAGGGGGCCCCCCTGGGCCACCGCCACTGGTGATGGGATTGATATATAAAGTCCACAGCCCAAGTTTCCGCTCAGGATCATTGTTCCCTATTAGAAAGATATCTGGAATGATCATACATGGAGCTCCATTAAAGAAGGAAGGGTGAAAAGATTGTAACAAGAGCATTCTTGTCTAACACAACTGCAATATCTAACCTGAAAGGCATTGCCAAAAGGAATGGTGATGCTGCAGGTGGAGTTACAGCGCTTAAAAGCTGGTGTAGGCTTAAAGATAGCCTTTCGGCCATATAGCCAGCAGTCAATGTTTTTCTTTTTTTTTTTTAAGATGTACAATAGTTTGGGCCATGGGGCCGTATGCTTGACGGACAGCTGGATGCATATTTCCTATTCAGAAACAAAGACAAAACCAAAAAAAACACACACACACACAAAGAAACATGTCACAAACCTCAATTTATATAGCCCCAGGCACAAGTTTCCCAAGGAAACCTAATTCACAACACCCAAAACGTAGACGGCTTGATCGGCGGTGGTGATAGAATAGAACTGTTGTTTGGTGGAACCCCTTACGATGTTAGAATCACCACTCATGGAAGTGATGATAGAATCACCAGTCAGGGAATCACTAGTCACGAGAGCGATGATAAAAGAACGGTTCACTAGAGACTATGTCGCCGGGAAGGACAAGTATTTGTTGGCATTCGACCCCGCTGCACTTAACCCTGGGCATGGGTACGTAATATTGGTTAATTGGTGATTTCTTTTCTTTTCTTTTCTTTTCTTTTGTTTTATCTGACTGTTTTTTCTATTTAAGATCGCTGACCTTTAATCCTTATGTTTGCCATTGCAACAGTTGGAGTTGTAGTTGTGGTGGTCACATGAAGGATGAGGGACATGAGTAAGATAAGATGTGCAATTTTTTAATATAATTATTTTTGTGATCCTCCACGTCTTCACTTTGATTATTTAGGAGCAGCCATGTTGGTATTGATTTTGTTCTAATTATTGTGTTTTTCTTTTCTTTTTATTGTATCGTTTGCAGTGATGATGGATACAATAGCCCTTCCAATGAAGACCATGACCCTTTTAGTGGAGTCCATGTCATAGAGGGATCTCCATCCTCCGACGTCTACCAATTCTATCGGTAAGAGCCCTAATCGAAGAAATAAATGCCCTCCAAAAAAAAATATAAGCAATGGGTTGATACTAACCTACCTACCTTATTCTTATTCAGCTACGTTGATGGCAATCCTGATTATCTTGAACAACCTGATGTGGCTTCTGGGAATTTGGATGCTTTCATGCCTCTTGTCGCTCAAATAGCTTTGGATACCTATCATCCCTTTCGTGTCTGTTTCTCTTGTTCTCTTTCTCTCTAGATGAAATTAAATTCAAACCCTTTTTTAAACCATTCTAATGAAATTTAGATTTGCACCGTATAAACATTAAACCATTCTGAAACAATTTAACTGGGAAGATGTTGTTCATGGCAGCGTAAGGATGGCCCTGTTAAACTTTACTTTGTGAAGACATGGCGTTGACCGCACCATCCCATGCTTAGCACTTAGCACCACGTGGCTCTGACCACCGAGGGAAACTTTCCACGTATATGTATGCAGTGGAGGAGGACGGAATAAGATAGATTCCCAACATGGGGATCACCCGTACCGTAGGGGAACATTTGTTTTTTGAGAGTTGTTTGAATGGGGCCGACACCGTATCGTGCCTGGGCTAGAGAGTAGAATAAAATGACTCGAAAATAAGAGGGTGATGTCATCTTGGGCTGGGCTGTCTGGTAGCGAACAAACATTCCCTATTGATTCGTCCACACTGATGAAGTACATGTACCCTGGGCTAAGTGTCAACCCCATCGTCATCTGGAGAGCGTGGGTGGAAACAAGGAAAATATCCAAGGCTATTGCGAAAACACAGATACCACCTATCTGATTCTTTAGTTTGTTGTATGAGACTCAACTCTACTTGCATATTTCATCACTTATGAGACTAAACCCTGCTTGGTCTAAATTTGTAGGTGGGTCTTCTTGCTAGTTGCTAATTTGTTATGACCAATCAAAAACCTGGATCCTTGAAGAGTTAAGAGAGGACGAACATTTCCACTTCGCTGGACTTTATTATCTACGATCTCTGTTGTGCTCCTCACTTCGCTGATCACAGTCCCCAATTGGCCCTGGTTCAACCGCCATCCTCTCAAGTGGCTTGATCCCCTCGAGGCCGAGAAGTACCCCCAAGCCGCAGCAACCCACCGTTTCGGATTTCTTTCCGGTAAAAAGTAGGTTGCTTTTCTATTCGGAATAGGTGGTAGCATTTCGCTTAGCTTTCTGTTTCTAATGGAATTGAATGAGACTCTACAGAAATGTGATGGATTGGATGTTAAATCAGTGAAGTTGTTTTGATGTAGAATTTGGTGGACCGGTTTAAACATATTTAATTTTGGTGGGTTTTTGTTTACCTGTAATTCATCATTTGCTTTGTTTGTGCTTTGGTTATCATTTTAGGGTAGTGGGTTTTTAGAATTTTTGCTTTATTATCATGAATTTGGCGGGTAAATCTTTTGATGGATTCTACTGAGATGACTAATATGATGAGTCATCAATCAGCTGGAGGACAACGGTATTGATTCATATTACAGTGATTGTGGTGTAGGAGAGGGATTATTGGCTTTTTGCATGAATTGGAGTTCTGGTCTGTGGATGGGGAGGTTATCTGTTCTTTAGGTTTGTGACATTGGATGTTGCTCCTTTTAAACATGCTTTAGTCATGTTGCGCATTTAATTTCAGTGTCTAATCTGTATATGTTAAGCCTTATATGTTCTAGTATGAGACTAGTTCCTCCTTGTTAGGCTGCTTTCCAAGCATTGTGGAAATGAGACTTTGCTACTTAAGACTAAACCTTTTTTTTCCTGGGGCTACTAGTATTCATTTTCTTCCAGAATGAAAATGCATAATGACTCAAACGAGTCAAATCAAGACCTGCACTTATATGTAACTGCTATTCTAATATGTAACTGCTATTCTAACATAGATGGGTCTTGATTATTTCTTCATTTTCGTTTGCTTTTTGATTGCTTCCTTGTTTCCTGTCTTTCTTGCTGTGTACTTTTATGGGTTTGCATTTGTGTACTGTGTAAGAATGCTCGTCTCCCCAGTCATATTTGTTTTCTAACTTGCTGTACTTTGCTTGAATTTGATGAGCCCATCTGTAAAATTTTGTGGATAAATTCCAACTCATAAAACATATTTACATGCAGGATGAGTGAGGATCGTATTATCTTTAGTTGGACAGAATGGAAGACCCTTGATGGTCACCATATAGTCCCTAAGTCCTGTGTGCAAGCATCAGGAGGTGATGGACGGGATATGTTTATAATACCTTCATGCTTATTCTTCTATTGATGAGAGTTATTTGTTTTCATTTAAGTTTTCATTCCTTTTTTTGTGCAGGTACATGTGCCTCGTACGCCATTTCTTCTTATATACTGGCGACATTGAGATTGCAAGAAGCAACAGCAGGTGTTAGTCATGAGAACTGGACAAGTTATGTACCAGCTAGTGAAATAACTCGAATTGCTGGAGAAATCGAGACCGGAAGGGCCGGATACATCCTGAATCACTTGACATCGAGCTCTTTTTATCTAAAGACAATTAAGAACGGTCAGGAGAAGTGGGTGAGTTGAACATTTGTTCTCTCCAACTCTGAACATTTGTTGCATACAATGAGTATTGTTTTTCTACTTGACATCCTCGCTTTGTTTCTATGATAACTTATACACTTTTTTTATGACTTACATTAGATTGACGTTCATGAAGAATTGGCGAAAACATACAAGGATATGTCACCTATCCGTAGGACCGGGTTTTCAACAAAAAAAATTTGTGAACAAATATTTTACAACGGCCCGGTTATTGGTGTGATACCAATATGTGAGGATTTCCATGACCCCGGTGTGCAGAATGGCACAGAAGTTTACATGGCAAAGAAGGCGCTATTAGTTGGTAAAAAAAAATATTTAACGCATGCGGTACTAATAGTTGGCTGGGGTGTTCGGGACGGGGTTGATTACTTCAAATACCTCAACAGCTACGGTGAAACTTGGGGGGATAAGGGGTATGGCAAAGTGGCAATTGCCGCTTTGACTGAATGTTACGCTTTTGTTTTGACTGGTGAAGGAGTGGAAAGAGTTGAAGATGAAGAGATACCAGTGGAGACCCAAGATAGGAGGAAGCTTTTGAAAACAGATGGTTGTAGCTCTTAGTATATCGATTGTATTTTGATGTGAGAAATTCCATATGACTCTTGGAACAAACATGCATTGTTGTCCTCGTTTTGCCAGGAACATTTGACAATTATCCGAATGCTATCTTGACTAGTTCCTTTTATATGGAACTGAATTTATCATTTCAGCTTTGTCTTGTTGAGGGAAAATGATCCTTCAAACGGTACAGCAAGCATCCCTGTTGTTCTTTACAGTCTGGTGTATACTTCAAGTTCAACTGAGAAAACCTTGTTTAATTCTAAAAGTGTGTGAAGTTTATTAAATGAAATGAGGTTGAACTGCAAAATAATAATATGGAGTTATGGGCACCTGATGCTAATTAGTAATCTTTTTTTTTTTTGTCACATGTAAACTCTAACTTAAATCCTTCTAATCAGACTCAAACACGAACCCACTACCGTTAACCCCACAAACGCTAATTAGTAATCTAGACTTAGAAAAATGTATAAACAAATCACATTTTTGTTTCCATCATTATTTAATTTCATCTCGGTGTCGTGATTTGATTGAATTTTTTTTGTCACTGATTTGATTGCATTTTATTCCTTAATTCAACCTAATTTGTATAATTCAGAATTATTTACGGGGATCTTAATGATGACACGGCATTTTTCTGGGTTTTTAGCACAACACAAGTGTGTACTATTAGATCTGTTTCCTTTGCATACATGTACTTGAAATTGTTCCTTTTATATATTTTTATTATTGAAATTGTTCCCATCCTATACTTCACCACGGAGTCCACATGGCCGTGCAACTTTAGCCTAAAATGCTACATGAATGATGTGGATCTATCTTATCTTCTAAAAGATTCTAATTTTTAGCATAGTACATACATATACTATTGGAATTGTACCCTTTATATATCCGTATTATTGAAATTGTTTATTTTAATTAACTAGTTTTCTCTGCACTTGCGATGCACGTGCTATAGTATTACTTTTTCTTAATCACGTGTATGATATTAATCATTATCTTGAGAAGAACCTGTATTTAATGAAGCCAAAGTTTATTTTTTTTTTTTCAATTCAGGCAAACGAGTATGCATTATCTAGAATTAGTTTATGTGAAACGCCTCGATCCGTATTTACCGTACACAGTAAACACGTGCCGGAATTGTGACGACCCAACCAAAACAAGCCCAGCATACAGTGTATACAGTAGAAACTCGGGCTCAACAGCCCAAAATAAAAACATCAATAACTACATAACCGGCCCAATGGCCCAACAATAGTAAAAGTAATACACAGCGGAAGACTTAATAACTCACAAAACACTGTATGCGACACTGATGCAAACTATGGATCCGAGCCCTGTCCAAGGGATAACGCCGCAGCCTGTCTGGAATGCATCAGACCTGTACCACAAATAACTCATCCTACGGGATGAAAGCCCGCAGGTGAGGGGTGAGTCCGAAGTGCTCACAACCATGGATAGACGATCAATATGCAACAATAAAAATTACTCAAGGCCGAAAATTGGTAAAAACCACCAAATACATACCAAACCAAAAACTTGACCCAAAACTGGTCCAAGACCAAAAAGACTCAAATAAAAATCCAATTTCCAATTTTATCTTTTCCGAGCCCTGTCACGGACAAGCTAGGGGTCAGACCTGGTTATCAACATATTCCAGGTGCCAGACCAAATCAAGAGAATCCAGGGATCGACATCCCAAAAATACGAACCCAGGGATAGACATCCCAAAAATAATCACGGGATAGACATCCCAAGCATAGACATGCTTATCACAAGTAACCCAGGTCAAGGCCACCACAAAATAGTCTTAAACCATCGAGTCGTACCACTACTTATCACGTGACTTTTATATTACCATATTTCAAAACCAAGTCATAGGGATCAACATCCCTAACCCAAAATACCGGATGGACATCCCATCCAAACATCATTTGTTTTGATGTTTCTTCGGGTGTTTCAGCTTGGTAGCGGAGCAGGCTTCAGATCCTTGGTTTTAAAAAAGTGTCTTGAACTTTGTTTTCAAAGTGTTTTCTGTGTTTAAGCCTGTTTCTGGATTTATGACTTTAAAGGTGTTTTTGACTCATTTGCATTCATATAGGCGTCGATATGGATCACGAGGGGCAGCACAATGCTGAGGATGACGCCGCTACTCATGTCTCCGACAATGTGTCGGTGATGCAGGTTCCCGTTGGTCAGGGGAACAATAATGCAGTAGAGAATAATGCTGCAGGGGGTGGAGGACAGAATGCTGTACCGCCTGTTGTGAACCCAGCGTTCCAGCAGTATCAGGCTTTTCTGCAGTGGCAGCAGTTCCAGCAGTTTCAGCAGCAGCAGCAGGGTGCCCAGCCGGTAGCACCTGCTGCAGCAGGTGGTATGGAGAGTGGATACAAACATATGGATAAGTCTGCTGTGAAGGAATTCTCAGGTGAAGAGGGCAAAGTCAAGGAGTTTGATGATTGGTTTCGCCAGGTGGAGAATGTTCTGGAGAAGTTCACCTGTGCACCTGAGCAGAGGGCTCGATTAG
>JAKUCV010000899.1:12449-63279 GCA_028386065.3 Turnera subulata | reverse complement strand
GCTTTCCTCTCCTCGGGTCGGATCCATAGGGTTCAATGCATACTTGTTATCATTTGTATAGTCTTCCGCTGCATACTCGTTGTTGTGTAATTTGTTGTATAAATGTTCATTGATTTTGTTGTTGACATTGTATCCCGGGTAGAAGGGCATCTTGGTCACTTCACATGATGTATATTCTTTAATGAATAATTTGGGATACGGGTGTCCCGGGAATGAAAAGGGCAATTTGGTCCATCTATAATTAATTTGTAACTCATATTAATAAATTGGGACACGGGCGTTTCACAATGACCCAAAGACCAAATATCCAAACTTTCTTTGGTTTGGACAGCTATTATCCGAACTGTTCAAAATTTTATATAATATAATATGTTGTCTTTTCCAATTTTCAAAACAAATCCAAATGTCATCTAAAAAGAAAATAAATATAAGATATGATAACATAATTAATATTTCAAGTTCATTAATAAAGCCAATAAACGACTCACTTTTTTTGGCCTAAAATTGAGAACATGCATTAATAATATGTAAATATAACATACAGAAAAAAGGAAGACCAGACAAAAATCATTAGTGCTGCACTCTATCTATCCACCTCTTCCAAGAGATTAAAAACTACATAAAGGAAATTAAAATATGAGCTCTTTTATTTTTTAAGTCCAGGTCCAATTGGATTTTTGGACTGTCCAAAATTTAATTACGGTGACCAAACCAATGTTTATTAAAAGTTTGGGTTTGACCGGTCCAAACCGAAATTTTAAACTTTGGTTTGGACGTGACCAAAATTTATAAATATTGGTTCGAACATTGGACTTTTTGCTCAGTTAGGATCCGGGGCTCACCCCTACACACCGGTGTTATAAAAGAAGAGTACATCTATATGGAAAAAGTATTTATATCATTCTAATATATTTTTCTATTTATTTAATTTAACAATGAGCTTGTAGCTCATTGGCACTCTTGTGTCAAAAGCACTGGAGGACTGAAGTCTCAGGTTCGAGTCTCACCTTCTTGCAGTGCTAGCATCCCCGGAGCCTTTCAAAGGTTGGAGACATGGGAAGCCTGTCATCATTCACATCGCACGCTGAACCCTGAAGTCATTGACTGGGTGTTTTTTGGTGTAATAATTTAGCTATATTCCCAGGGCTTCCTGGTCTGCTAACTTCTTTTGTACATATACTGTTACCTAATAAAGTCAATCGCTTAGTATCAAAAAGCAATTAGGATCTCATGCAATATATAAATATATACTGTATTATTGATACAATACACAGAGAAACTGAATCTCCTTTAATTTGTGCACTGTGGATTATGAAGCCTAGTATTAAATATTCAGTATGCTATTCAAGAGATACATCACGGAAATGGAAAGAATATACTACTAGTACTTGGGGGGAAATGCTTATCCAAGTCTTCAACAGGGAGATGCTTGCTGACAAAAAAAGAAAAAAAGTCTTCAACAGGGAGGCATGCCTTGTGGGGGAGGTAGTAATTGTTCGTTGCGATTCTTGCCATTCTTCACAATGAAGACAGTCTCCATACCCCACGTAAGGTGACGCTCAAAATGGCAATGCATAAACCAAACTCCTGTTGGGGGAAAAAAAAAAAAATCCAAACCGTGAATAGTGACAACGATAAATAAATATATATATATGTATTGATAGGAACAAAATGGCATGTTATATACTAGAATGAGAAACCAAGTCTCTACAGTACAAATGGGTCATCAAAAGAATGACTAACAACACACCCGGAAAAACTAGAAATAAATCCTGGAGAGATATATAGCAATGGTTCTTTCATTGAAATATTGGGTTCAAAAGACATCCAGAAAAACTATGGAATTCCCCCTAGCTCTATACAAAAATAAACACTCGAACATTTCACGTATACGTTCACAAAAAAATAAAAGAAAAGAGACATTTAAAGTAGTACAGTGTCAGTGATCAGTATATATGATAGTATTAGTTACCTGGGTTTATTGCCTTAAATCTGATGACGACCCACCCATTTTTAGGCACAGTAACCGTGCTTACAAGAGGGGGGTCTACGAGATTGAACTGTTTAGGGTCCTTGTCTTTGTCAAAATTCCCAAATCCCCATCCAACAACAAAGAAGCTATAGCCATGAAGATGCATAGGATGATCTATACCAGCAACCAAGTTTGTTCCTTGTAAAACAATCTCTACTGTAGAGTTGTAAGGAAGTATTTTCACCTCAGTTCCTCTCTTCGGTGTTTGCAAGGCCAATGGCAGATCGCTGGCTGTAAAATCAAAGTCCAATGGTGGGAAACTAGGAAAATTAGTCCCATACACTCCCCTGTTATTGTTGTTGTAATAAGCCCGTAGTATATCAGTCCACGGGTCCACAAAGCTTATGTTGTTCATGCTTGCTGCAAATATTGTTCCATTTGGACCCTCACAAGAACGATTTTGATCAGAACAAGGGAACGTGTTAATGGAAACAGTGGATATTACTTTGGTGGTGACGTTTAAAGGAACATCATATGGCAGCGGATGATTACCTAAGCTCCTTAGGCTGCCAAGAAAAGAGAAGGCAGCAATGGTGTCATTATAAGGAGGCAGTTGGGGTAGGGAAGGAGGTGAAGATGAGGTGTAATTATCTCCAGTAGAGTACTGAACAATGCCTGTAGTCGTGGTGTTATCAAAGGAGACAGAACTGCTACTGGTGTAAGACCTAGCGGCTATGTAATAATGATCCGGATTTTGATTGGCATGTAACAAAGCATCCATAGTTTGTCCAGGAGATATTGCGATGATTTCTCTGGTGAGTGGCTTGGTGTACTCACCATCTACGCCAACAACTGTGAGGTCATGCCTTGCAATGGAGAAGAAAAGGATGTTGTTTAATGCAGCATTAACTATTCGGAGCAGATAGAACTTTCCTGGTTCCACACTCAGCTTGAATGTTCCTGCAATTAAAATACCATTAGCATCAAAATTAAAATACCATTAGTGTTGGGCTTTGCCCATCTAATTCTCCCAAAAAAAACCATTATTATTACGTGCTGTATAAGTGTGTATATATATATAGTTTTTTTTTTTAGTTCATTACAGGATTTGAAACATCTTCTAGAAGTAAATAGCATTCTTTGCATGGTACAAATATTTAGTACTGTTGTTGAGAATACCTGGTTTTGAGCATGGGTACAAATCACCAGGTTGACCATTAACTGTAAAAGCGTCAGAGATGTTGGGTTCTCCACCTGTCATTCGGGACTCCATAAGAACCTCCATCACATCTCTCTTCCACCATTCTCCTACATTTCGTCAAAAGAAATTGATTGTGTAACCAATCAATTGGGCTGAATTTTAGGATTAAGGAAAGAAATTGTCTGCTTTAACATAACCGGATGCATCAACTTCTTAATTATGTTTTTAAACTTAGAAGTAAGATTTGATATGATTGATGACAATTCATACCTAATATTATAGGCACCTGCATATGAGGTTGAGCAAATGGATAGCCGGTGCCATTCTTTGGATAGACAAAGATTGCTCCATGGACGGTGGCTCGAGACCAATCACTGTGAGCATGCCACCATAATGTCCCTACCTCAGTGGAGAATATGATCTTCTCTTTGAACGTTCCTCCAGGTCGGATTGGACATTGTGTTATGTATTCAGGACCATCACTCCACGGATACCTGGGGAGTTTGACTCCATGCCTGAAAATTAAGAACACATGCCAACAAAATTAAATATTAGAGAAAAAAAAAACATCGAAAGAAGAAAAAGCTGAGAGAAGCAGCCTCCAAAATATGGGAATGCCAGCAATTGATCGAGTTTGTGCTTGTCTGAATCAAAGTCGTATATACCAGTGAATGGTGATGTTATATCTGCCATCGTTATGGACCGTGACATAGATTGTTTCACCCTGGTGAGCGTGCAAAGTTGGTCCTGGAAATTGGCCATTTATAGTCAGTATTTTCTTGGTGCTGCATAGTCTTGTGTATGGAGCTTCCTTCACCTATAACATGATTATATAGAGATGAGTTCTTCCCGCTTCAACTTCACAGATAACACTAGAATATATGTTTCATATCTAGACTAGCAAAATAAGTAAAAACTCAAGTATTCAACTTCTTGCATGCGATATAATTTACCAATAAACTGCACTTGTTATGAAATTTGGGTAGAGTACGAGAACAACTGTATTTTACGTACCCTGAAATGGTAGTGAGCTGCGGGTGAGCAATATTGGACTAAGCTGAAAAATAACAAGACACATAACATTTGGAAGACTGAGTTCTGGGCTGACATTTTCTTAGAAAAATAGGGCTTGAGTTGCCAACTGATGGTAATCTTTGGACTTACAAATGATGATATTCCCGGACAAACTTATAAGGACCAAGAAGAGGAAAATTAGTTCGGAAATTAAGTTGAGAGAATTTAGTGCACCTCCATAGGTGGCCTGATCCCATGGAGAAGTTGGTCCACACGAAAGCAGTTAAATATATGGTCTCTATGGTTAATTCAACATGAGCATTTATTTCTGTCTAATTTCCAGTGACTATTGTTTTCCTTTCCCTACTTGCCAACTAGTTGATATCTCGACAACTCAAAATGCGAAGCCCCGAAGCAGCACAATTTCTCCATTTCAAATTCCATTCCACTTGTATGTGATGTCACATTATTCCTGGCTAGCTACAACTCTACCGAGAGGCATGTGGATTTATCATTTATACTCCTTTGAGAAGGCATCGATCGCTTTGATAATTTAAAATGTAGCCAATCTATATATATATATTAAAGCAGAGTCCCAAATATGGTGATGACACCTGGCAATTTTGGTGCTGACATGTGGCATCCCCATTACAATTTGTGGGTTATTGTTGGCATTAATGTTAAGGGCTCTTCATATCTAATACATGACTTAGTTACAAAATGTTTTTGCTTGCCATTTATGATAGTAAGTGGATAATGTCTTTTGAATTGCCTAATAGCTTTAAGTTCATTCCTTTAAGTTCATTCCTTTGAAACGGAAACTACAACATTCATGTAATTATGCTGGGAAATGGAGAGTCTATTGCCATTAACTTTATTGAATATCATTCATGAACTAATCCATAGAATGCCTTTGCGACTTCTGCCATCCATCCTGCTATAAATTGACGACGTCCATGATTTGAGGTGTTGGAGTCGCATCACCTTCGTACGTGCGTGTTTGTTGATGGTTTCTTGCAGAGGGATCCTGTTTGTGATTGTATATAATTGTGTTATATAATTTTGTTTTGCCAATTGATACTGTAACGAACTTGATTTGATTGTTTGCTCACCTCCATATGATCTATATTTGTGAAGGTGGTGGAGACATGGGAGCTTTTCTTGAACTATAACTGTTATTGCCAGCAGAGCCAAAAATAGGTAAGCCATTTACATATATATTTTTTTGTCCCTCTGCTTTTCTTTTTGCTTTTTTTGGGTTTCTGTTGTAGTTTCCGATTTTTAAAACTCAATCACATAAAAATAAGTTATATACAAATATATATGGAAGTTTATATTGCCCATGGACGTAAATGCTCCAAATAATATGTTATGACTAAAGTTTTTCGAAATAATATAAGCGCTTAAAAAATCCGTGTGTAACACGGCCTAATTCAAACGCACCTCAAACCCGTGTGTAACACGGGGAGTTGCACTAGTTTTCATCCAAAGGAAAAGAAAAGTCCATGTAGGATGCATGCCGCCTGGTAGTTGTTTTTTTGGGTGCTATTTAGCTCGGCTCTTAGATTAATTAAACACAAGGCCCAGAATTTTTTCTCACCCTTCGTCTTATTTTGATGCTATGTTTTGAACTAAGCAATGAGTTTAAGTGCTTTAAAAAGCTGAGCTATGGCTTCGTGGACGAGGGAAAAAAGAAAAAAATAAAAAAGGACACAGAAAATATCAAGGTATAGATGATTGTCAATGCCCCCACAAATTAGCAATTTTGGGATCTTAGTCAAATTTATGTCAATGTTTTTTTTGTTTGTTTGTTTGTTTGTTTTTTCTCATTTTTGGGATGGTCATGTTTTATCCCTAGGCCGAGTAGCGAATGCAGATTTTTTGGGTCCTTACCAGATTGGGAGATGACATATATAGTTTGTGGTACGATTTGTCAATATTTCCGCTTTCATGATTTTGTGATAATAGTCAATCCTAAGGATAGCATCCTAATGGAAAGCGTATAGATTCAAATTGCTTATTCATTTTAGGAAGAGATTCCATGTTTGACTTGCTATGATGCGTAATCATAATCATCGTGATGAGTATTTGTATTATAGCAAGTGTTCTACATATACAAGAGTTCTAACTACCTTAAAAGATTAGGATGCTAATGCTAACTACTACTCTGTCCCTTTTGACGTTTAAGGTATCTACACACATATTAAGAAATGTATTTAATAGTTATAAATTTGACAACTTTACTTAGGTTAAGACTAAATTACTCCTTATTTAAAAAAAGATAATAGAGACAATCAAAGAATCTGGTATTATGAGGATAAGGTAAAATGAAAAAAAAATCATTTAATGCTCATCAAATATTCTAAAGCGACAATTTTTTTGGACAATTCTAAATGGTTAAAGCGTCAATAAAAAAGGGACAGAGGGAGTATTAAGTAATCCTTATCCTCTGTTACTCCCCTCAATTGGAGGGGGTGGTACTCAAATTAGATGTGGCAAGAGACTTTGTAAATAATATCAGCTAATTGCTTTGAACATTCCACATGAACAACCTAAATGTCCCCTTGTTGAATCCGTTCGCAAATGAAGTGAAGATCGATCTCTAAGTGTTTAGTGCGTTGATGTTGAACTACATTGTTTGCCAAAAAAGTAGAAGACAAGTTGTCACAATGGACAACAATAGGCTGAGCTGGTGGAAGAGAAAGCTCCCAAAGAAGGTTGCGCAACAGAGTCACATCTGCAACAACACTTGCCAAAGCTCGATATTCTAACTCAGCACTACTTCGGGACACTGTCGGTTGCTTCGTTGCAGACCAAGAAACAAGGTTGCAACCAAGAAAAACACAATAGCCTGTAGTGGATCTCCTAGTATCCAAACATCCAGCCCAATCTGCGTCACTGTAAGCAACTAGCAACCGGAATGAAACAAGGTTGCTACCAAGAAAAACACAATAGCCTATAGTGGATCTCCTAGTATCCAAACATCCAGCCCAATCTGCGTCACTATAAGCAACTAGTGACTGGATTGAAGTCGGACGAAGAAGAAAACCATATGTTTTCGTCCCAACAAGATAACGAAGAATACGTTTAACAACCTTCCAATGCTGGGTTGTAGGTGCATGCATGAATTAACATACTGAGTTAACTGCATATAAGATGTCAGACTGTGTAAAGGTCAAGTATTGTAAAGCACCGACAATGGTGCGATATAAACGTTGCTCATCTGGACTGAGCAACACACCTTGATGAAGAGACAAAAAACGTTTCGGTTGCATAGGAGTAGAAGTCGGCTTCAGTTCGACCAGAATTGCACGAGCAAGTATACTGTGAAGATATTTGGCTAGTGTAAGAGCAAACCATCACGAGCATGTGCAACCTGAATACCCAAAAAGTAATGCAGTGCTCCAAGGTCTATCCTGTTTGACAAGAGATAGCACATAACCCAAAAGTGCCTTGGAGGAAGCAGTGAGTATAATGTCATCTACATACAGAAGTAAGTAAGCAGTCCCTTGTGTTGTATGAAAAATAAACAAGGAAGCGTCTGAGTGACTAATAGAAAACTTGTGATTCACCAAAAAAAGATGCAAAACATTGATACCAAGTCCTTAGTGCTTGCTTCAAACCATAGAGGGCTCGTTGCAGTTTGCAAATATGATGCGAAAACTTGGCATCTTCCAAACCAGGAGGCTGATGCATGTATACTTCTTCTTTCAAGAAGCCATTTAGGAAGGCATTCTTTATGTCTAACTGCCGAATATCCTAAACACAAGACACAACAATGGCGAGCCTGTTCGAATAGTCGCTGGCTTTGTTGACTGTATGTTTCATCAAAGTCCTTACAAGCACGCTGTGTGTAGCCTTGTGCAATAAGACGTGCCTTGTACTGAGACAAACTGCCAACTGAATTAAATTTCTTGTGATAAATCCAGCGAGAACCAACAATATTAACATTAGCAGGTGGTGGAACCAAAGACCAAGTTTTATTATGTATAAGTGCCTGATATTCATCCTTCATAGCGTGACGCCAGTTTTCGTCCTTTGAGGCCTGAAGATAGATACGAGGATCGGAATCTGTGATGAAAATAACAAAGGCATATTTTGGATTTCGCTTTCTGATCCCATCATGAAGACGGGTTGTCATTTGGTGTTTTGGTGGAGGGGGCAAAGCCGGTAATGAAGAAAAGGGCGAAATATATGAGGATTGAAAAGGAGAAGATGAGGTAAACAAAGGTGTAGCTGCGTCAGGTTGTGTAGAAGTATTTTGAGGAGGAGAAGAGGGATTAGGCACGACAGGTGGGAGATGAATAGGAGACAAGAGAGAGACCTAAGAATCTAGCCTATTAGGAATTGGAGATATCTATGGAACAAGTATACCTAGAATCCGCAATATAGTTGTAGGATAAAAAGAAACTGGGGTTGAGTTGTAATAGAATTAGAAGTAGAAACATAAGGGAAACTATTTTCATTAAAAATAACATTCCTAGAGATAATCACTTTGTGAGAGGTAAGGTGATAACATCGAAAACCCTTGTGCGAAGGAGACAAGATAAAAAAAAAATGGAAATCAGTTCGTGGAGAAAATTTTTGATTACCGGTACTCATATTAAGAGGATAACAAGCACATCCAAATACACGAACTTGATCAAAGGATAGACTTCAACCATGCAATAGCTGATATGGACTCTGCCACTACAAAGACACATGAGGTAGATGATTTTAAATGAAATTGGCATGATGAAGGGCTTCGACCCAAAAAGAAGAAGGAAGATTAGCTTGAAAAAGAACGTAAGAATAGAATTAGGAAGAGTCCTATGCTTTCATTCTACCATGCCGTTTTGAGGATGGCTGTAAGGGCATGAAATCCGTCGAAGAATGCCGTGGTGGCGGAGAAAAGTATCGAAAGAGTTATTACAAAACTTGCCACCACCATCACTTGGGGTTTTTAGGTTTTTTGGGGCCCCATGTTTAGTGATTTGGCCAATTTGGTACCCCGACATTTTTTTTAGCCGGGCATATACCCCGAGATTGCATGGGCAGGCCAAACGTAGACCCCTGGTCAGGCACCTGCTGACGTGGAGGCTGCCCGGGGTATTTGCGCGTGTTACTGTAGCAAAACGACGTCGTTTTAGAGGATTGGCTGGACATGTAGGATCCATGTGTCTTTGTGGGCTCCGCATGCTACCTACCCCGGGTTTTTCACCTAACCGACCCGAAATTTGTTGGATACCGAAATGAAAGCTGACCCGATTTTGATTATTTATTTAATCATTTTTTTCTTTTAAACATATTTTATTTTTAACGATATTAAAAATGAGTAAAACTTAATTTACAAAAATTTTACTTGGTTTTAAATAAATACACCTTATTATGCTGGATTTATTATTTTTAAAATTTTATTTTTTTTCACATACTAATTTGTAAAAAAATTCCTATTTAATCTCTCCCACCGGTCTAAATTTGTAAAAAGTACCTAAATGTTTTTAATAATAATAACAAATAAAGAACGAGATCAAATCTCAAATGTAAAAAAATTAGAAAATAAATATTTATTATTATAATTATTATCTTGTGCTAGAATTAATTTTTTGAAAAAATTTTAAAATAATTATACAAGAGTGGTATAAAATCTCACTTAAATTGAATTTTAAATTATAAATTGGAAAGAACGATTATTGAACCAGAGGTATTGAGTTAGTTTATTATTTTACTTTCCTTATTTTTTCAAAACCAATACTTTAATTGTAACAGCCCGGGTAAAATTTTTGATTTTTACCGGACTGTAAAAGTCTATTTACCGTGATTTACTGTTGAATTAATCTTGGGTAATTAATTCAAGGTAAATCGGGAGTCGTTTTTCGAAGCTGAGGGTTTTCCCGCGCTCGTGATTTTCCCGCGGATTTTTCGGAACTAAGTTGGTATTTTTCGGGTTTCGGAATTTCTCGGAAAATCACACCGGAAAATAACTAAGGAGGTATCTGTTATTTTCTGGTCCGGATCGGATTCGCCCGTAATGCAGACGAACTACATTATTGTTAATCACAAGCTTAATAGTTAATTACAGCTTATAAAAGAAAGCAGAGGAAGAAGAGCCGGGAGAGAAAGGAGAAGAAAAAAAAAGAGAGAAAAAGGAGAGAAAAAAAGAAAAGAGAGAAAAAGAGAGAAAAAGAAAAAGAGAGAAAAAAAAAAAAGAAGAAAAAGAGAAAAAAATCAGACAGAAAAATTAGAAAAAAAGAGATGAAGGAGGAGGAAAAAAATAAATACAGAAAAATAGAAAAGAAAAGAGAGAAAAGAAAAGAAAAGAAATTCAGAAAATGAAAAAGAAAATCAGAAGAAATACGAAAAAAAGAAGGAAAAAAAAGAAAAATGGTGAACAGTTCGTCACCTCACCCGGCGCCTCTGTTACTGTACATCTCGAAGAGATCCACGGCGAGTCACGTCTCACCACCACCGCCAGTCGAGTCGCCGTCCCGTCGCCTGTCGACCGCCGTCGCCCCCGTGACGTTCCGCCGCGAGACGCGCCGCCAGGGAGCCTAGACCCGTCGGCAGACCCGGCGGATCTGCTTCAGCCCAACTGCCGCCTCGCGCCGTCCTTCCGCCACCTTGGAGTCGCCTCGAGGTCGCCTTCCTCGTGGCCGTCTTCCCTTCCCGTCAGTCGCGCCTGCCGTCGTTGCCAGCCCTGCAACCCGAGATGAGCAACCCACGACCCGTGTCCGACCCGGATGCTTCTGGTCGGGTCGTGCCATAGTTTCTTCTGCTGTTGGGCTGGTCTGGGCGCACTGGGCTTGGCTTGGACTCGGCCCAGTCCGTTTAATTTAATTAAAAAAAACTATAATTATATATATATGTATTTACTAATATTCTGGTAATTAATTTTGAAAAAAAATTATATAGTTATTTTGAGAAAATTATGGACGATTTGATTTTGAAATTTTTATTAAAATATAGATATATTTACTTTGATAAATAATTAAGTTATATTTTGGAAAACTATTGTTATTTGGAAAAATATATATATGCCTTGGAAATAATTTCTGAAAATTTAATATGTAAATAATTTCGTCTGGAAAATTACTATTGTGGTGTATGTATATAAATATGTATTTTGTAAATTAAAATTAATTATGTTTTGTGTTGGAAAAATAAATTGTATATATATTTGGAAAAGATAAATACTATAAATATTTTCTAGAAATTATAAATAGGTTATTATTTTTCTGGAGAAATTATGTAGATTATAATTTTGGAAATTATAATTATTTTATGAAAATATTTTGAAAAGAGTTTTAATTAAAGTATGGTACCGAAATTATATTCGGAAATACGTACGGTTAATTATTTTCGATAAATGATAATAATAAAGGATGAGTAATCGGGATGGGTAATTTCGTAGTATTGGCATCATGACATACTCTGATGTGCATTTATGTGAATATATGGTTTTGTTGTATAGGTTTTTGGTTATCGGGCAGTTTCCCGAGGAGCCGGCGTCGGACCGGTCATTATTTCCGAAGTTGAGTAATCGGCCAAGGTGAGGATGGATTTCCTTCAATATGTGCCTATATTATTCGGTTATCATGTTTTGATGATTGTGCATTGTCGAATGTGCTTTTGCTGTGTTTTGGTTCGGGATGTTAATCCCGGAGTCTTGTTGGGTATTTTTGGGATGTTTATCCCGTGTTGATTTTCTCTGTTTTTTTCGGATTAAGAGTAATGGTATAATTAATGAATTGTGACAAGGATGTCGATCCTTGGTATTTTGGATGAGATGTCTATCCCGGTATTTTGGTTGGGGATGTTGATCCCTGTGATTTGATTTTAATGACGGTAATATAATTGTCGCGTGGTAAGTAGAGGTACGACTCATGGTTAGAGACTGTTTTGTGGTGCCATGATCTGGGTTACTTGTGATGGGCATGTTGATGCCGGTTTGATTGGGATGTTGATCCCGGGTTCTTTTTGATCTGGCACCAGGAACAGGTTGATAACCTGGTACGACCCTAGCTTATCCGTGACGGGGCCCGGAAAGATAAAATTGAGTAATTGGATTTTACTTGAGTCTCTTGGGTTTTGTCTTTGGGTTTGACTGTTTTATTTGACTTAAGTAATCTTTAGTGTCCATATTGATCGTCATTCCATTGTCGTGAGCACTTCGGACTCACCCTTCACCTGCGGGCTTTCATCCCGTAGGATGAGTTGTTTGTTGTACAGGCTTGGTGCATTCCAGAGAGGCTGTGGCGTTATCCCTTGGACGGGCTTGGATCCATAGGTTGCATCCATTACGCATACAGTGTTAGTGAGTCTTTAAGTCTTCCGCTGTGCATACTTTGTTATTATTGGGCCATTGGGCCGGATGAGTTTCTATTGTTGATTTTACTTTGGGCTGTTGAGCCCGTGTTCTTATTGTATACACTGTATGCTGATTTCATTTTGGGTTGGGTTGTCACAGTTCCGGCTTGTGTTTACTGTGCACAGTAAATACGGGTCGGGGCGTCTCATTAATTCTTAAGGGTTTTTGGGTTTTTTGGGCCCCCATGTTTAGTGGTTTGGCCAATTTGGTATCCCGACATTTTTTTTTGGCCGGGCATAGACCCTGATATTGCATGGGCAGGCCAAACGTAGACCCTGGTCCGGAGCGGTTTCGGTTCGGTATGGGAAGAATTTGGGGCTTTGGGTGAAGTGGGCCCCACTAAGCCACCTGTGTCCGACGTGGCATGAAACGGTGACGTTTTCTCACTTAAAACGACGTCGTTTTGCTACAGCAACACGCGCAAGTACCCGGGCAGCCTCCACGTCAGCAGGTGCCTGACCAGGGGTCTACGTTTGGCCTGCCCATGCAATCTCGGGGTATATGCCCGGCCAAAATAAATGTCGGGATACCAAATTGGCCAAACCACTAAACATGGGGACCCAAAAAACCCAAAAACCCCCATCACTTTGAAGAAATCAAATCGGTAAATTAAATTGCGTGGTGACTTTAGCATTTAGTTGCTGGAATTTTGCAAAAAACTTTATATTTGTAGCATAACAGAAACACCCATCAAAACTTTGAATACTCATCAAGAAATAAAACGTAATATTAAATCCAGTAAATGAATGAACTAGAGAAGTCCAAACATCACAATATATTACATGAAATAAACCTAAGCAACGCTTTAAAGACCTAGGATAAGGTAGTTAGGTTTGCTTGCCAGTTGACATGCATTACAAAAGTCATCATTATTGAAAGAAGAACATAGAGAAGGAAACTGGTGAACAACCTAACGCATAGCTGGTATTCTTGGATGACAAAGTCCCTGATGCCACAAGGAGCCAGTAATGCGAGAAACAACAAAAGCTTTTGGAGAGGAGTTAACATGAGCAAAAACGCGAAGAGAGTAAAGTGATCTTGGATTATTGCACCGAATCTGTCGATGGTGGAAATGATGTCCCTTCACATAAAAACCAAAGAATAAAAATAACAATACAAGAATTGTAATAGAAAAAAGTTTGACAGAAATAAGAGTTTTAGTGAGTCGAGGAATAACTAGAACGTTTAAAAGCCGAAAAGAATTAAAACCAATATGAAAAATTTTAGTACCAACGTGTGTGATAGGCAAGAGCGTACCATCACGCACTTGAACGGAATCTGTACCATGATATTCTTGTAAAGAATCCAAACATGCAGAAGAATTGGTCATATGACTTTTTGCATCGGTATCTGCAATGCTTGGCAGTGTGATTGTACCCATCATACAGTTGACATTGAATAAGAAATGGTCCCAATAGAAATGAAGAAGAAGGACGAGGAGGTTTGGATTTTTAGGAAGAGTAAGGACGTGGAGAAAAAGAAACACCAGTGGAATCATAATGAATATTAGAGGGAGTCGAGTTCCATAAAGGCGAGTAAGAGCGAGGAGTAAAGGAGCCACGACCGCCACCATCATGTCCACCTCGACCCCTAGATTATGTAAGAAGTGCCTAAGAAGGCTCAAAAGAAATACTAGAGGAAAAGGAAGAAGAAGAACCTTTTGATTTACGGGTTTTCTAGGCTAATAGCATGGAATGTAACTCAAGGAAACTGGGAAGAGGAGCTTTGAAGTGAGAAGAGTAACAAGATCATTGTACTCATCATGAAGACCATCAAGGATTTGCATGACGATATCATCATCACTCAACCATCGACCGTTAGACTCCAAGTTGTCAGCAATGTTGCGAATAAAGTGAATATAATCGCTCATGGACTGAGAACCCTTTTTAGAATTAACAAAAGCAGAATGATACTCCATATATCGAGCTTGAACATGATCATGAAAGAGTTGTTTGACAGTTAAGCATACCTCTCGTGCAGTGGGAAAAGATCCTGGATGGACAATAAGTTACAAAATATCGTGACTAACAGTGGCATAAATCCATGTCACAAAAGTGCTATTAATTTGGCTCCATTGAGAAAAAAAGGATTAGGGGCCGGAGGGTCATCAGAGTCGAAAACAGCAATAAAAGGATCAGGTGGCACACCAGTTCCATCGATATAATCTAAAACCTAATGGAATTGGAACACAGTGTAAAGAAGACTTGCCAAACAAGAAAATTACTGAAGTCAAGCCTGGCAGGAACATAGTTACGAATGTTGCTAACACTAAACACAGAATGGATAGGACAATGTGAAGCAGGCACAGTTGGAACGGAAGAGGAGGAAGAAGAAGAAGAGGTTGAACCAGATATGACTGAAGTAGAAAAAGCCATGACAAAAAATAGTAATGTAGAGGGTGTGAAAAGAAAAAAAACAAAAGCTTTCAGACTCAAAGAACAAATTTGGGAGAATAAGGGAGAGATCTTATTATTCGTCTTCCAAGATGTGATTACAAAGGTGTATCACTCGTAACCTAAGTGTCCTTGTGATGTAGAAAAATACTAAGAGTTTGTACTTAATGTTAAGAATTCTAAAATATATTGTCCAAATACAACGAAACTCAAGAGACATAATCTTAATATCATGAAATTCTAAGGATTTGTAGAACCCAAAGAACATAATATTTTAGTATTATAAAATTCTAAGACTTTGTAGTTAATTTAAGAATAACTTAATGGAATGTTAAAAATTTTCTTTAGAGGGTTTTTTGGATTTTTTGGGTCCCAATGTTTAGTGGTTTGGCCAATTTGGTACCCCGACATTTTTTTTGGCCGGGCATGTATCCCGAGTTTCCATGGGCAGGCCAAACGTAGACCCTTGGTCAGGCACCTGCTGACGTGGAGGCTGCCCGGGCAGTTGCACGTTGCACTGTAGCAGAACGACAGGTCCCAACTCCTACAACTACAGCTACCTTCCTTCAGCTTAACTACATATTGTTCTGCTCCACAGACAACCTCATAACCATCATCTCCATAGAAATCTACGTGAAAGCCGCAAGCTATGTCTTCATTGTCCCTAATTTTTTCCCAAACTTTAGGGGACACACCTTCCTTGAACATCCCTGATCTTCTCCTTCTATCATTCATCCTGTTTCCAACCAACTTTCTAACTATTTCCATCAAAGACATAATACTTTTGTACCTAGCCTCAATTATCCAAGCATTAAATGTCTCACTCATATTGTTATCAACTACATCACATTTAGAAGAAGGACTGAAAAAAGATTTGCACCAGAATTTGGGATTCACCTCTAGGAACTCTTTCTTTGCATCCTCTGAAATCTTTCCCAGTTTCTCTAATTCCTCATTGAAATCTGACTCACATGTGGCCTTGCAAGTTCTCCAGAATTGCACCTGTAGACTATTTCCCTTCCAGGTTTTCCTCCACTTCGCATATATATGTCTGGCACATCGTCTGTGCTCTGCATAGGGCATCAACTCAGCTACTGCTACAATAAGACCCTGCAGTAATGGAAGCCATCAGCAAATAATGTGCATAACATTCCACATACCATGACCCATAAATAATAGACAAAGAAGAGATGCAAACAAGATACTTACCTTCTGCTGATCACTTATAAAAGTCCATCCATCTCCCATGCCCATAGTGATGCCCAAATCTGACATCAATGACAGTAGAAATGACCTCCATGTCTCCTTCCTCTCGTAGTTCACAACACACCAAGCAATAGGATACATTTGATTATTTGCATCCCTTCCCACTGCAGACAATACTTGCCCTTTAACTGGGCCTTTTAAAAAGCACCCATCAAGCCCTACAACACGCCTACAACCCGCCAAAAAACCCTTCTTCACTAAATCAAAGCACACATACATTGACTCAAACCTTCGACTGCCTGCTTCTTCACTTTCAGTTGAAGTGACATATATATTGCTTCCTGGGTTTCTTACCCTTAACTCTTCAACATAATCCTTCAGCCTCTTGAACTCAGCCACAACATCCCCATTATAATACTTCATAACCTCTTCTTTTGCATCCCTGCACCGGTGGCGTGAAACCACGAACTTCAATTTCTCCCTAACATCATCCATCATCTCAGCAGGCCTCATTTGCAGTGTGAACCTCCCTTAGTCTCAATGAAATGTTGCGCCAAAATCTTGTATGTTAACCTTGTGTTAGTCCTTCAATATCCACATTTGTCATCATGCTTCACATATGTCTTCACTCTCCACCTCCTCCTTCTACTTCCATGTGTAGAAACATGGAGTCTCCATGGGCAGTCTTTCTCACTACATATTGCAGTTAGCTTTCTGGCAGCATCCTGCTTAAATTCACAATTCCCATACCAAAATTAATGATGAACCCAGTAACATTTACGGCTAACATGATGAAAAACTGTAGTAGTTAGAGATTTACATACCTTAACAATCTTGATATCTTTCCTTTCAACGATGGAATGCTTCCTTAAAGCAGTCTTGATTTGCTTCTTGTCAACAAATACCATCCACTCCTGGAAATGTGGATTCTTATCCTTCTCATTGAACCAAATAGTCTTGGATTTGGTCCTCCCCGTGCTGTCACAGCCACTCTCAACTGAAGCAGAAGGGTAGCTTCCTTGCTCATCAGACTCGAAGCCAACCAGATCCTCTTTATCCCCACATTGCTCACTGGCTTGGACATTTGTACCCCCCTCATTAGTGGCATTTACATCATTATCCCCCTCTACCAAATTTCCCACATTGCCCTCCATATCATCTGCACCGCTACCTTTCAAATTGGGACCATCTCCATTATTATTAAAGCCACCAGCACCCTTGATTTCTGTTTCAATGCGCTGTTTCTCTCGCATTAAAAAATGCAACTCCTCATCATTATTATCTGTCAAGTAACAAGTTGCCTCCCACCTTTCTTCATACCTCTCTCCCTCTCCATTATCCCCTTGGTCACCTGGGTTAGCAACACTTTGCACAGCTTCTTCAGAGTCTACTACTGGCTCACTATCTGACTCAGCATCACCATCTCCAGAAAGTGCAAAATCCTCATCGCTACTGTCATCCTCATCTCCATCTGCACTGTCATACAAATCTAAAGAATCCACCATGGACTTACTTTCAGAGCTTTCCTCATCAGCTTCACAGTAAACATAGTCTCCATCTTCCCTACTATCCTCTTCTCCTGTCTGCCTTGATGTTCCTTCCTCTCCACCTTCATTAAATTGGGCTGTATTAAATACCCCACTGCCTTATGTAAATGTCTCTCCAACAACTCCCCTTCTTTCACCTAACCTCTGACCCTTCTCATTTATGCCTAATTTATGGCATGCCTCCTCAGGACCTTCAGCAAACAAAGGGTGCACTGGTTCTCCAAGATCAAGGTATACATCTACTACCTTATGCATCCTACAAGTTTCTAAGAACATCCTGTCACCCTCATCATCAACTGTTAATAGGATTAGCCCATCATTCAAACTCAACCCGGGCATCAGATACCATATATTTTGCACCTTAGTGTGCCCATACCTCTTACACCAACACCTCAAAGTCATAAAACCCGCCTTCTCTGAGTCTCCATGACTCTCAATAACCTCTCCCTCTATATACTCCGTGCCTTCAGCAGACCTCACTAACCATCCACCAATATGGTACAAGTACAACACCATCCACAACCACCACAGTAAAATTACAGAACAAATTAAAACAACACAACAACCATCCCATTAAAATGGCAATTACAGAATGATAACAACACAACAGCCACTGACGGCAAGCATTGAACCACATTACCAATATAGAAACAACCTACATCGTTGTATTACTTTAACAATTTGACATAAACAAAGCAAAAAACACATGTAGAAGGGCATTTTCGGCAACTTCCACGCAGTGGAAAAAACCCTAGAATATTGTACGGCCGACAGTTTTGACCGACAACTGTGTTGACACCTAGAATAATGTACAGGTACACGCTTTATAGTAAAGAAAAGAATCTTACCTTTATCTTTCTCCCTGCTGAGTTTTTTCCACGCTACAGTCTTCCTCGATTACACGCCCAAACACCCTCTTACAGCTTCCTTTCTTCCCCCTCCAGAGAACTTCCAAATCCACCACCGGTGTCTTCACAATAGCATTCCCTTCATCTTCGCCTCTCCTTCTCCGCTAGGTTCGATTAGGGTTTCGCTTCGGCTATCAACTGCGGCTGGTTCTTCTCGATTGGCCTTCGCGTGCGGCCGCTTCCTCTCTTTAGGGTTTCTCCTTAATCCACGCCTCAATCGATTTCGCTTAGGGTTTCAACATCGATTAGGGAATCGACCTTGAAAAGTGCAACGATTGGGGCGAGAAGGGTACCGAGGGAGGATAATGGGGTTGTTCTCTACTGTCCTTCCCTCTGTAACGGGCTATCTTTGGGGTTGCCTTCAATTGACGAACGAGTCCATTGAGGCTTAGGGTTCACAGCTAGGGTTCAAAGGAATTAGGTTCAAAGGAATTGGGGGAGAACGAGAAGTAAATCGATTTTGGGGAAAACTAATTGGGAGCGGGGTTCAATTTTAGGTTTTGATTTTAATTTTTGGAAGTGGGCGGGAGAAACTGGGCGGGTCGGGTGAGATCGCGGCCCGTTTCTATGTTTGGTTTGGGTACGGTATGGGAAGAATTCGGGTTTAATTGATGTGGGCCCCACCAAGCCACCTGTGTCCGACGTGGCACGGAACGGTGACGTTTTTCCTCTTAATACGACGTCGTTTTGCTATAGTACAACGCGCAACTGCCCGGGCAGCCTCCACGTCAGCAGGTGCCTGACCAGGGGACTACGTTTGGCCTGCCCATGGAAACTCAGGGTACATGCCCGGCCAAAAAAAATATCGGGGTACCAAATTGGCCAAACCACTAAACATTGGGACCCAAAAACCCAAAAATTAATATTTATTCAGTAATAAAAAAATTTTATTGTATTAAACTATATCATGTTTATTAATAAAATACCACGCGTACAAATTGCCACGTGGCATAATAGTTTCTCTTTTTCGTAAAAGATGACATGTGCCATCACTAGATTTTACATGAAACGGATCTCTAATTTAATACATATAAATAGATAGCTTGAAGGGAGGTTCTGATGTTGTAGTTTAGGTTCAAGCTCTCAAAATACTGATGAAATTTCAACCAACTAAACCAATCTTCCTTAACAATTAAATGATATAATTTTTGATTACGGGAGGATATTAAATTACTATAAATAGGTTTCCGTATAGCTACTAAAATTATAGTCTCTGCTACAATAGGCTTTCAACCCATGAATCATCATTAACTATATGTTAGCACAAGAAAAACCTAAGCTGAATTCAGGATAATGTTAGATATAGAGTTAGACTTATACACAACAACTAACATGTATTGTGACCATATTCTATCATTGTAAACCTCCAATGTATATCCTACAATTTCTATATAATAGCCATCACGACAAGGCTAATTGTGGTTGAGCCTTCCAATTATTGTGCTCTATATTTCTAGGTTTCTTTATGGTAGCGGAGCGACCTTGCTTAACCGCAAAACTCCATATTTTTTGATCCAGTTTCTTCCCAATCTTTATCATGTCGATAACATCACCTTCCTCACCTTACCGTACCGGTAATGGCTCTTCCACCAACACAAGTGCCCTAATCGTTATTCCACTTACGGCTCTTACCAATGACCAAATTCAGCCCTTAAGTAGTTCTCATCACTTTGTGTTCATCAAACTCATATACACAAATTACTTTTTTCTAGAGAACAAAGATTGAACCCTTCCTCACCGAGAAAGGGGTCCTCGTCTATGCCAATGGAACTTTTTCCTGCCCTTCCTCCCACCATTGTTGCTGCAGATGGTGTCGTGCAGAACAATCTAGTGTATTTTCGTTGGATTCAGCAAGATCAGGCTATTTTTAGTAGTATTAACTCCTCACTTTCTGTTGAAGTTTTCCCTAACGTCGTTGACAAGAACACTTAAAAAGAGGCCTGGGATGTACTCGAATCCTCTCATGCATCTCCCTATCAAGCACGACGTATGGTAATCCACACTGTCAAGATACCCTTTAAATACTGGACCTTTACTTTTGACATTACCATGTTTCTAATCAACAGAATGCCAACAATGATTTTGTGAAACAAGTCACCTTATGAGGTCATCCATTCACACACATTGGACTATACATTTTTGAGAGTTTTTGGCTGTCTTTGTTATCTACACTTAAAATCTCATACAACTCCCAAATTTGCCTACCATTCCACTCCTTACATAATTCTAGGATATAGTAATGCACATAGAATGTACATTGTACATCATGTATGTTTCTTTGAACACATCTTTCCATTTTACAATTTGAGTTCTAAACCACCACCACACACTACGCAACCCACATCTTGGGTCTTTGTGCCGCTCTCTGTCTTCTTTCCGGATAATAAATAGATGTAGAGCTCTGGAAAAACTACAACTATTCCCTTACCTCCTTCCTTATAGTCACAATCACCTACTATAACACCTTTCTCACAAACGCAATTACCTACTCCAACTGAAACACAACCAACATTGATCCAATCCCAATCACTACCCACAACTCCTCATTAAACTCTTCAACCATTATATCTAGACGTCACCTTGGCTCTCCAAACACAAGTATTTCTCTCACCGAACCAGAACCATTGGCCCTGTTTCCTGACTCACCTCCTCACTGAATGGTACTTAGAACCAATCCAAAACAAGCTGCTCTTAAATCACTTCACTCACAAGACATCAATACCCATGGTTGATCCAACGTCATATATTGATGCCTCCAAGTACAAAGAGTGGCGAAATGCTATGCAGGATGAGATGAATGCCTTGCTCTTGAATCGCACATGGAATTTAGTCCTATATCAATGCAGCATGAATATTATTGGCAATAAATGGATCTATCGTATTAAACGTAAGGCCAATGGTAAGATAGAAAGATTCAAGGCGAGACTTGGGGTAAAAGGATTTCATCAACGCCTAGGACTTGATTTATTGAGATTTTCAATCCAGTAATGAAACCAATTACAATACAAGTTGTACTTAGTCATGTATTGTCTAACAATTGGAAGGTTCATCAACTCGATATCAAAATTGCATTCCTTAACGACAAGATAGATGAAGAGTGTACATGGAACAACCCTAGGAATTTATTGCGAAGAACAAATCAACTTTTATGTGCAAGTTAAACAAGTCCCTTTATGGACTCAAGCAAGCTCCGTGAGCCTGGTACAAAAGACTGAGTGATTATCTTCTTGCTAGTGGTTTCACTATCTCTTGGTCTGACACCTCCTTACTAATATATCATAATGGCATGATTATTGCACATGCATTCATTTGTGTGGATGATATGTTAATCACAAGCAGTGATCCTTCCTTTGTTTGCACACTAATAGCAAAGCTTGGTCATGAGTTTTCTATCAGAGACCTTGGCAGAATGAGTTACTTTCTATGTATTAAGGTCATTCACAATCGTCATGGCATCCTTCTTAAGCAGCAAAAGTGCATAACTGGCTACCTCAAGCAATCTGGAACGGACACCTGTAAAGGAATCCAAACACTAGCATCAACCTCCATTAAGCATCTCTAGGACAGTGGCAAGGAGTTTTCTGACCCCACCTTCTAGTAGTAGCTGGTAGGATCCTTGCAATATATAGGCATCACTCGTCCAGATATTGTGTATGTTGTGAGCAAGGTTAGTCAATACATGACAGTGACTTATTCCTTACACCTTCTTCTTAACCAACAATCCAACAATCAAAAGAGTCGCCACCCTGATTTTATTCTTTGGGAAAATCAAGGGAAAAACTTTTAGCATCAATTCCTCCTTCGTAGGCAACACTCTTAAGGGATTGATCTTTAGTGAACCAGATATTTTTAGATTCGGGGGTTCGTCATAGGTGGAAAGGTGTTAAACACCCACCCGTGTTAGGGGAAAAATCGTGCGTAGTAATTAAACCTTTCATGTATGTCTTGTGCAAGTGTTCAAGTGTGTAAATCAACACAACAATAACATAATCAAAATTAAACAACAAAACAAAAAATAAACACATAATTTAATTTGAGTTTCCACTACTAGAAACCACCTATGTACCCCAGCGATCGGGTTCAAAGCTCATGTAGTTCTTACATGGCATCACACAACAATCATATCTTTACAACAGCAAGCAAACATCGATCATGAAATTAGCAGAAAAATCAATTAAAAAGGGATCTAGATCACCTCTTGTAGCCCTCCTTTTGCTCATTGCTTTAGGGTGCTTTCTAACCCAACTCTTCTTCCACTCTTAAGCTCTATCTTCAATCTCCTCTTGATATCCTCTGACTGACTTCTTCTTGATGCTCCTCTCTATGAAATTCCTCCAGAATTCTTACCCTAAAAGTGTTTCTAGGCTTGGAGGAGAAGGATTCTGCCAAGCACTCTAAACTTGTAGGTGTTTTGTCTCTACAATTTGATGCCATTTGTGAGTGAGTAGAGGGGTCTATTTATAGTTTTTAGGGTGTCAGGGGTTGTCCTTTTGATCTTAGGGTCGAGATTGAATCCCTAGATCTGATGGTTGAAAGCTAGGATCAAGAAAACAGGAAAAAAGAGAAAAATTTTCATTCTTGTAACGCATGACCGCCCTACCCTGGCGGTTTTGTCGTGATGACTGCAATGGATTGGAGGTCTTCTTCCCTTGACCGCCCAGACCTGATGGTCATGGCGGGTTACAGTTCACGTTCTTGCCTTTTTTGCTCCAATTCTCATTAATTCCTGACCTGACTTGAATCCCACGCCCTATATTGTAGTTCTCTGATCCAAAAACACTCCTAACTTGTAGACTACTCCTTCACTTTTTCTATTTATCAAAGCTACATCCATGTTTGCCTATTTTCCACACTTTTACCATAAATGCACATTACACAAAAGAGGAAAGATATTAATCCCAAATTTCGACGAAATTCAGGACTAAATTAAGTTGCAAGTAATGTGATTTAATAGGTCATCATTGCTGGAGGGTCCATGCTCTATTAATTCAGACTCTAAACCTATTCTTAGCCCAAAAATAAAGGTAAAAAAGTTTTTTGAGTCCTTACACTTTAGCATTTTGTATTTGTTATCCCTGTTTATTTAATTTCTCTCATATTGTCCCTGAAGTCTCAATTTACCGGGACACACTGTCCTTTTTACATGCTATAGCCGGAAGTTGGTAACGTGTTAGGTGGGGCCCACTTTTTATCTTTTTTTTTCTCTTTTTTTCCTTTTATACTTTATTTTATTTTCTTTTTTAACCATTTTAATACAATTCTTCTTTTCTTTTTTTCCTTACTCTTTCTTTTTTGTTATTTAGGAATCATCCCCATCTTCACCACTCCCTCATCCTCACCGGCGAACTTGACAATCATAACAAGATGCCGTTGCCACCTCCGCCGTCTCCATCAATCACCATCCTCAAACCCTTAATCACAGTCCATTCCCGCTCTGTCCAATCGAAGTGAGAAAGCGCAAGGGACCCAGAAGAGAGTAAAGCCAAAATCCTCTTAGTCTTACTAGAACTCGAGGTCGCGCATGAATGCGTGAGTTCGAGAACCCACCGCAATCAGGAATTGGTGAGTTCGAGAACCCACCGCAATCAGGAATGGGTGAGTCGTTGCCACAGTGAACTGGTGGCTCGAATTTGGACGATTAGGGTGGAGTTCGGTTAGATCCAGGTTTGTCCAGTAGGATTTTGTAAGCATTCTCCTCGCCCCTATGCTCGCAAGTACGACCCTGAGTCACTGCGGCGCTCTTCTGGTTCCTCGCCACCAACTCCACAAAAGCCAAGCTCGACCTCCCCGCCGTGTGTAGGTCACGTCGGCCGTCTCCTTTACTCTCCTCCCTCCTCATTCTTCCCTCCCCTCTTTATTTTCTGTTGTTATACCAAATTGTTATCAGGTTCATTTTTTTATGAGCTCTTGTTGATGGATGGATATTAGTGCAGATGCGTGTGTGGATTGCGGTGATGGAGGTTGTCTTGGTGTTTTGTGGGTTGAATTTCTGGTATGGTTGCGAGTTCTGTGAAGCAAGGGAGAAGGGAGGAGCAAAGGTGGCGAGATTGAGGAAAAAATCAATGGCCGGTGCTTTTGGCGTCGGTGGGAGGAGGATGATGGCGGAAGGTGGGTCGGCGGGAGAGAGATGAGGCGATGCTGATTGTTTCAGGGATGGGTTTTGTCCAAGAACTGAGAGAAAAGTTGGGAGACAGATGAGGAGCATCAGATAAAGACCTGTATGGTAGAAATTGATTGCTGAGGTTGTGAATTTTGTGGTTCTTCAGGTTTGGAAAAAGAGGAAAAATTAATGATATTATTTTTCTTGGTTGTCCAGTTTTGGACAAAGAGGAGAAATTGGAGATGTTATTTTTCCCTTGTGTGAAGAGGATGGCAACGGAAATTGTCGGTGGCAATGGCCTTCAAAAATAGAAAAGAAAGAAGAGAGTTAAAAAAATTATTCAAATTTAATTATAAAACAACGTGAAACTGATTTATTTGATTAAAATGGGATTTTTAGTATTTTGGGAAAAAAAGGAAAAGGATAAAATGAATAAAAAAATCTGGAGTCTACGGGCTCCACAAGACGCGTGTCATCATGAGAGAAACCCGCCAGCTATAGCATGTAAAATGGACAACATGCTCCGGTAGAATGGAACTTTAGGGATAATATGAGTGAAATTAAACGAATAGGGACAACAAATACGAAATCGTTAAACTGTAAAGACACAAAAAAATTTTTTACCCAAAAACAAATCCTCTCAATATTATTGGGTTAAAATAAATAAATAGCCCAAAAAAATAAAACAACCATATTCTAATAAATCAGACCTAAAATATATCTTAGTCCAAGAATAAATCTTCTCATAAATCTTAGGACTTAAACACATAAAAATCCCAAAATAATAAAATATTGATATTCTACTAAAATAAATTCTAAACATATTCTAGCCTAAGACCAAATCCTCCCATTAATCTTGTGGTTTAAAAACATCTAAAATCTAAATTAATAAAATATGCGTGGACAATTTGGGTGTTCACAATGACCAAGCCTACCAAAAAACATTTTGCTAATAGTAAAACGAATTTTGTGATACCTGCAAAACACAAAGACACATGGATTGCAATTGTACTCCAGCTCTTGTAAGGGCCTATCTGTTTACATGAATGCTGACTGGGGAGGTAATATTGATGACAGAAAGTCCACACTAGGATACTTGGTCTACCTAGGACGGAATCTAGTCTCCTAGGCATCCAGAAAACAACGGACGGTAACTAGGTCCTCCACTGAAGCAGAATATTGGGCAGCAGAAAAACACTGAAGCAGAAAACAATGAATGATATCCATGTTATCAAGAGCAGCGTGTTTCGTGATAATCAAGAGCAGCGTGTTTCATGAGACCTGGCTACGTGGTTAAAAGTGATAGTCAAGAGCAAAGTTGCTTTGGATAAACATGTTGCTTTTTTTTTTGCGAAAATTCGTGTTATTAATCATATCCTATTTCGTGATAAACACGTTGCTCTTAATTATCAATTTACCGTCCGTTGTTTTCTGCTTCAACAGAAGACCTACTTCTTAAAAGATAGAAGTGCTAAATTGATATGGCTCCAACCTCCACTCCAAGAATTTGGGATTGTCACTTCCACCCCGATGCTCTAATATGATAACATTGGTGCAACATATTTGTCTTCTATATGATAGATATCACGACAAGACTAATTGTGGTTAAGCCTTCCAATTACTGTGTTCTATATTTCTAGGTTTCTATTGAAATGTCCCGGCTTGTCGATTGTCACTACAGACTAACACGGGACCTTTCCAACATGCTTTGCCCTCACTCGCACGTTTCTGAGGAGAACTTCCCAGGAGGTCACCCATCCTAGAATTACTCCTGGTCAAGCACGTTTAACTTTGGAGTTTTTCTAGAATGAGCACCGAAAAGATAGGTGCACCTTTTTTATATAGTTAGTACTCATCAAACCGTTAAAGCTATTCTCGATTGTGCAGTCCCATACCTGTACAACCTCAAAATCACTTCATTTGAGCTATTCTTAATTATACAGTCCCATACCCGTATAATTACGAAATTACCCCAAGTGTGCAGCCCCATCCCTACACAGTCTTAGGATCTCTCCTATTCTGGTGTGGATTCGGTTCATTCATGAGCCCCTCCGTCGAGAAGCCTGCCAGAAACCGCTCTTTGTCCATGCTCATCCCGGCACCGACGTACACTTCCCGCCCTCATCGACCCCGGAGTGTCACATCTATACTCTAAAAAATGAAACAAAGAATTTCTCTATCTGCCAATAAGAGGAGAGAAGATTTTGGTTTTACTCAAATATAAGCAGGCTAGTGTGTCGGTAGCAGCAGATAGCAACAATGACTAGCCACGCCGCCTGCGGATTATGGCATTGAGCAGGTCTAATTAAGCCAGGCCTATAATTCCATAAATGACTTTTTACTAACACTATCGATTTATTTACTTATATGAAGAATTGATTGTTCTCTTGAGCATTAGAAACCTGTAAATAAAGAGCCACCATAGATCAGGTGGAAGAGAAGTGAAATATATTTTCAAATTAAAAGGAATGAGAGCAAATCATGGAAGATGTCAATTGATTGAAGGAACTGATGCACCGGTGATGTCCAACTACTTGGACATTGAAGGTTACAAATAGACTAAGTTAATTAAGTCTAAGTTAATTAAGTCTAGATTATGGCTAGCGTAAAATTGTATCCAAAAAAAGGATAGTGACATTACTTAAAACTTATCCGCTTAACTTGACTATAGAACTGCTCTATATGCTAATTTAGAAAGCCGGTGTGATTAATTAGTTAGTTGGTCAAGCCGGTGTGATTAATTAGTTAGTTGGTCAAGTGTCACCATAAGAAAGCAATTTGAAAATATTAGGCCACAGTGATTCCTTAATTTTTGGCTTAATTGATGCGAGAGAACCTGGAGCAAACTTTGGGTAAATTTCTTGCTCTTGCCTAATTCTACAATATATGAATAGACTACTATCATTTCTGTTAGTTTTGATAGAGATATGCCTACAAAATATGACAGCAGCAAAACATGCAAGATAGTCTTATCTTTTCCCAACGAGAGGACAATTCAATGTCTTTCACGGTTTGTATAATTCAATTTGTTTTGCTTAGTTTGGAGAATTGACAAGCAATTAATTCTTGCAAGGTCAAAGATGCCTTATCGCTTCGCGCCTAATACCACGCTCACTTTGCAAAAGACAGAGCAACTGTGGACTCAACCTCTCTTATGAATCAATGTAAAAACAAGCTAATGGCTCTGCCACCAATCACGAATACCGACAATCATAGGGTTTGGATTTTTCTTGATTTGCAGATAGAAGCTCTCAAAGTTGTGTAAGGAACACAGAAACTCCCTAGTATATAAACAGGACAAATGTGTGAAACTCTAAATACATAAAAGGTATTTTACCCCATGGAGAAGAGAAGAAAATTATGGGCTAAAGTGTAAAAACCCATATTTTCTTCACGTAAGCCTGCATCTAACATTTGTTAAAAGTTGGATCTATGAGGATTTGGACCAAGCCCAGCGTCTGCTCTTGTAATATTCTAGCCTTCAATCGAGCTCCTATCTATATATGCATGCTGAAATTTGTAAACATGAGCCTAGCTAGCAATGATTTTCTTTGAGAATTGTCGGCTTCACAATCCAATTGTAGCCAGAGACGAGTGGTTCAAGGTTAACACGGATATGGCTTGTTTTGACAATCTTGGCTTGGGCTTTGGAGTGATTGTGAGGGACTTTCAAGGTAAAGTTGCGGTAGCTGCATGCGTCAAAGCGAGTTCACTCGTATTACTTATGATCGGATTGGTAGTGAAGGTGAAGCCTTGGCAGCAAGGTAAACTTGGAATTAGCCCATTAATTTGTTGGGGGATCTCTGAAGTTACTTTTGAGATGGAAGATCAAGTGATCATCCAGGAGTTAGAAGCTTCCGTTTTTTTTTTTTTTTTGTAGAAGTCGATGCTTTATTGAAAGAAACAATATGTACAAAGACAAGGAAAGTAATATGTACACGACTTGAAGCCCACCATGTTTGTTACACATTCAAATGGTCACCGTGTAAAGGGAATGATCACACAGTGCCCAGAATTCCAATCCTTAAAAGGCGCCGAAGAACAGAGTACTTCACCCACAGCATGAGGAAACATAGGGTGCAAACATAGGGTGCAGTAGTTTGAACCACCAATGAGCACGAACCCTGCTGACGTCAAATAACAAGTCAGGGTTAACAGGTTGTTGCCGGAAAACCAAAGCGTTTCGTGCGAGCCATAAAGTCCACAGTAATGCGAGGCCGAGCAAAACCCATGCTTGTTGGCAGCCCGATGACCCGGCAAGCCAAGGCCACTAAACAAGCCAATCCACCAACGTCGCCAGTGCAACCCAAAAGACACCCCACCAACGACAAATGCGCTGCCAGAGAGCCATGGCAACCTCACAATGGATGAATAAATGAGCTGAATCCTCAGTAGCATTAGAGCACAACGGACAAAGAGACTCTGCCGGCTGAAGAATACCACGTGCGAGCAAAGCAGAACGAGTAGCAAGGCCACCGTTTAATGCCCGCCATAGGAAACGCTCGATGTGTGGGGGAGCCACATGTAACCACGGAAAAGGACGAGGCACAACTGGGGGAGGAAAATGATGAAGCATACCATATCCTGCCTTAACGGAATAGGAACCCTGAGCATCCCCCACCCAACCCCAATTGTCAGGAGAAGCACCACCGAAAGAGATAGCAAGGAGTAACGAATGAAGATACTGGCATTGCTCAAATTCCCATGAGTACAGAGCACAACTCCAACCACTAGTGGTAAGTAGCAGACGTTCCTGACGGACAACAGACAATGAAGCATCTTGAGACAAGGAGAGCCTGAATAATCTCGGGTAGCGCTCCTTTAACCGACCCACAGGAGCCCAAATATCTGACCAAAAACATGTTGTCCGGCCATCCCCAATACACAACTGTAAACTATCTGAAAGATTGCGGCCCGAGGTACCTTCAAAAACCCCACTGCGAACAATCACAGTCCAACAAGGTGAAGCCTACTGCATATCAAAAGAAACATCCATCCCTGGCGTGGTCACAACACACTTGGCCCGGATAAGAGAACTTCAAAGATGATTTGGTGCATTATGAAAACGCCATAACCATTTAAACAACAAGCTTTGATTTTTCACCAAGAGAGATTCAATACCCAACCCCCTTGATCCTTTGGAAGGGCCAATTTATGCCATGCAATCAAACTAAGCTTCCAACATTCGCTAGCCCCGCCCTACAAAAACTATCCTCTGCAAGCGAACCAATTTCTTAACAACTCCAACGAGTATTTTTAACATTGATAAATAATATAAAGGTAAGGAAGATAGCACCGAACAAAGGAGAACCACACGACCAGCAAAGGAGAGGAATTGCCCTTTCCAAGTCTTTAGCCTACTCCGAAACTTCACAAGAACAAGCTCCCAATTCCTAGCTAACTTCATATTGGCCCCCAACGGAAGCCCCAAGTAAGTGAAAGGAAGCTTGTCAGGTTTACATAACAAATGTCCGGCCACGTTATTCACCTCCAATTCTGTCATATTAACCCCCGCCAATCCGCTTTTATGAAAGTTAATACTAAGGCCCGATAGCATCTCAAAGCAACATAGGATCCTCTTCAGGGTGATCAAGGAATCATACGAGTTATGAGAGAACAAAAGAGTGTCATCGACGAACTGAAGTAAAGTCAAGGGAATACAATGCACACGGATAGGATCAAACAACCCATCATGGACTGCCTTATCAATCAAAATCGGGAGACCTTCAGCAGCTAACAAGAAAAGAAACAGTGAGAGAGGATCACCTTGTTTCAAGCCCTTCTGCATAGAGAACTGAGCCGATGGGGACCCATTTACCAGCACTAATAAAACCGAGGACTCCAAACAAGCACGGATCCAGGTGAGCCACTTAGCACCCAACCTCATCCGTGACATAACATCTAACAAGTAATCCCAGGACATGGAATCATATGCTTTCCTGAAATCCAATTTCCAGACCACTGCCTTGTCCCGGGAGGCCTTAAGAGAATGAACCACCTGAGATGCAACCAATGCACAGTCCAAAATATTTCTCCCTGCAACGAAAGCAGACTGAGAAGGTCCAATTAACTTGTCCATGACTGGCTTGATCCTGGCCGTAAGAATTTTAGACACAATTTTATATACCCCATGGATCAACGTAATTGGCCTAAAATCATCAAAATTGCGAGTGTCTACTTTCTTCGGGATCAAAGTAATGTATGCACAAGTTGCACCCTTAGGGAAGGAACCACCGTGAAAGAAGGCACTCACCAGATCAAACAAGTCATCTTTCAGAATCTCCCAACACTTCTTGTAGAAAGAAAAATTAAAGCCATCAGGTCCTGGCGCTTTCAATGACTCACAGTCCCACACTGCTGATTTAATTTCATCCAAAGTCACCTCCCTTTCCAGCACATTTGCAGAAGATTGATCAAGGGATTGAAAGCGCCACATACCAATTCTTGGTCGCCTGCCGACAGGAGCAGAATACAAAGTAGAAAAGAATCTAGATGCCTCTTGTTTAATCTCCATGGGATTCACTAACTCGTCGCTTCCCCTCCAAAAATGGAATGGATACCCTTCTTATGTCCCCGGTGACTAGCCATTAGATGAAAAAACTTGGTATTCCGATCAACCATACCCCATTTTGTCTCCAAAGAACCTCCTTTTGTCTTTCCTTTTGAAGCAAAAGAGACCGAGACACCGCTAGCTCTTCTCTCTCACTCAAAGTGAGTTCCCTCTACTCAAACTGAAGCTCCAAAAGATCAATACGTTGCTGTAACACTTGTATGGCATCATCAACATTACCAAAAGCCGTCTTATTCCAGCGACCTAAGGCAATTCTCAAGCGGGCCAACCTCTGCAAGAATCTAAATCAACCAGGTACCTCAGCTCCAATAACCCTCCACATATCACAAAGAACATTAACGAAGCCAGGATAAGACCACCAACAATCCAAAAATTGAACGGCTTATATTCCTAATTAACTCGTTCCTGAGCAAGAATGAGAGGCCAATGGTCGGAGAAGCCACATCTCCCAGTTTGTAAGAAGAGGTTAGGGAAAGAAAGGCACCATTCTAGAGTCGCCATGACCCGGTCAATCCTACTCGCCGCCAGCGAGTTAGCCCACGTATACAGTCGCCCTTCCAGGGGAAATTCGTGCAACTGTAATGCATGCATGAACCTCCTAAAAGCTCCACTACCCCGCACACACAACCTGCCACTCCTCCGGTCTGCCACCACCAAAGTTTCGTTAAAATCACCCAAAACCATCCATGGTGATGTATAGGAGCTCCTCAAAGCCTCCAACTCTACCCACATAGCAACTCGTAGATCAAGTTCCGACGGGCCATACACACAACAGAAAGTAACCATAAGATGTTCGTGACATAACAGACCCGCTACCACAATCCAATATCTCCCTACTGAGCTGCGAGAGTACTGGAAAATATCCTCATCCCACAAGCAAATGAGTCCACCCGAAGCACCCACAGAATCCACTACAATAAAACTCAACAACTGAGGTGACCGAATCTGGCGACACCATATCTCAGTAACATTCGACGCTTTTGTTTCGCAAAGGAAGACAAAAGACGACGAGTTAGCCAAAATCATAGACCTCAAATGATCCCTCTTTGACTCTAACAAAATCCCCTTCGAGTTCCACGATATCAAGCTAAACGTTAGCCCTTGAAGCACTCCATTCAACTACCTTCTGGACAACCAATTCCTTACCCATATGTATCACCTTCGCCATCGGTACCGAGACTTCCCAACCTAAAGCATCACCAACCCTGACAGTCTCTCTTGCTTTCACCTCCGAAAACGATACCTGCTCAGTGGACGTAAGCACTTGTTGTGAAAGTCTAGCATTAACACGTCTAATATCATCATTTGTTGATGAGTCTGCTGAGATTACATCACCGGTTTTAGTTAACCATTTATATTTCTTTCGCTGGATGACTCGTGCCGTCTGGACTGCCTTCTCCAATCTCCTCACCAAATAACTATCACTTCTGCCACCCGATACCTATGAGCTCTTGGTTTCTAAGGAGCCCGTTGAGTACAAAAGAGTATTCTGGCAGGAACCCGAAGGATGTGAGCTGGGTATTGGTGATTTTGGGCCATCATCACAGTCCTCCAATGGCCAAATCGATTTGAAGTTGAGAATAGGCCCAAAGTGGTTGTAGGTTCAGACGCAACCCTCTCCTCCTTTCTCACATGTTTTTGGCAACGCCTACAAAGTAAATCCTTTGCACTCTCCATAAAATTTCCCCTTGATTCACGGTACTGACAACTTTCACTCCTCTAGACACTCGCCCGAAGCTCAACCAAATCCGTCTCCCTTATAATTGCTACCCCATCACCCAAATTTGCGCTCGTAGAATCCGTCTGAGATGCAGTAACTCCCCCATCTCCGTCATTAACTCCCTCAATTCTCGCTTCCTCTATGTTAGTCTCTCCAGTGCGAGATTTGGGCTGCAAGATCTCTATAATACCGAAAGGATTGGTATTGATTGCCTGAGAATCCGAGTCAATTGCCCTTGTCCCCGAAATTTCCTCCATTACTGTCGGGGATGTCGGCGGCTCATCGGAATCGGCGTCAAAGTCTCCATCCTCCCCAGTCCTTCCCTCCTGTTCACTCCCACCGTCACTAGTCCCTTGAACCCCCACCCCAAGGTCCTCTACCATAAGCATGGGATATGTGATCCCACATATCATGGCGGACATCTCCTTGTTCAGAAAACCCCCATGTTCCGTTAGAATCTGAACCCTAGCTGCATCCAAACGTGTTCTATTCAACGTTTCTGGTGCTATCTGTATCACTCTGCCCATTAAATTTCTAGCCAGTGCAAAGAATTTGGCACTCCATGTTGACAAAAGCACACCCCTAATTTGAATCCAGCATAAACGATTCGTCACCTTCTCCCCATGCTGCCATGGTTTAAATGAGGCGAACCATTTATGAATCCACTCCGGCAACTCCTCACAAAACTCCATAAGGCCGGCACTTTAAGGAAAACATAGTAGCATCATATTTCCCCTCAAAGATGAGACAAACACATCCAGTATATCGTGTCGCTTCCAGGCTAACTGCACCTCTTCCTGCTGGGATCCCGGACTACACCCAACGCACATCGTGATAGCTAGTCATTAGACTCTGAGGTCGGGATAAAAGAAACCCCTTTGGAACGTATTGCACCCTTCTCAGTCGTTTTCCCTCTGACTACCTCCACAAAGGGTCTCCGTTCTCCCCTCAGTACCTGTTGCACAACCGGGTGCCTCTACCTGATATTCGGGTTCAATCCTCTTTCCTTCGCTATGTTAGCAGTCACCGTCCCATCTTCAACCTGGACCTTATTAACGTCAGCCAACAACCGTTGCAAGTCACAGTTACTCCTGAACCTCACAAAACCGAACCTCTGTCCATTACTTGCAGTCTTCCTCGGGATATATACGTCCACCACTTCTCCATGTTTTGACATAATACAGTAGAGCTCCATCGGAGACCACTGGTGGGATAGGTTTTGGACGTAAAGGTTGTATACCTCGCCATTAGCCATGGCCCTTAAGACTTGTTGTCTGCTCCACTTAGAAAAATACGGGACCGTATCTCTCTGGGGATCGGTGCTCTCGCTATCATTGGTTTTCTGTGTGGGGTTGTCAGTCTGTTTGGTCGGTTTGTTTGTGCGTAGGCTAAGGTTGTCGGTGAGTAGCCGGTGAGGTGGGGTAGGTAGGGTAGGGGACATGGGAGAGGTTGGGAGCATCTCGAGCTCTAAAAACGTCCTGATGAAAACTTATAGAGTCAGGCCCCTTCTGTTTGTTAGAAGCTTCCGTTCCTGCGAAGGATTTCAAATTATTACTAGCTAGAAGATTTTCGTTCTCTGTTGTCATAGTTCGATACATTAATTTCAGTTCAGTTACTTCGAAGAAGTTGTAAACTCTAGCATGCTCTTAGTTAGCAAGTTAATTAACTAAGAATAGGTGAATAGTTTTTGTCAGACTTCGTGAGGCGATTGCAACCTTGGTCTTAATTATCTCATTCAAGTAAATTAATTCTTCCAACATTCAATGATATGAGCTAGTGCCATTTATTAAAAGGAAAAAACAAGTACAACGGTAAGGAAAAAAAAAAACTAGTCACCTTTTCGTGTTACACACGTATTGGGTGGTGACATGTAAAAGAAAAGCCTCTATATGTATTTTAAAAAAATGTAACTATATTATTCTTATATATCTTTCTAAAAGAAAAAAAAAAATATGAACTTAAATCTACATTGATTTTGTCATAGTTTACTCCTTGAAATTTTTCTTTATTGTGAATGAACTGAGAGTGTGAATTATACCTTGATGATGATCTTGAAGATGAACTTGAAAATAAAAAATATAATAGATAAACATAAACTAAGAAAGAAGAAAAGAAAAGAAAAGATTGGAAGGAATAAGGAAGAAATCTTATTATTTGTCTTACAAAATATGTTTAGGTGTGTCACTCCTAATATGATGCTGACGAGAGGTAATGTTCCACCAATGATAAACTTTTAATCAAACTGCTCTTCACTTCTTTTTTCTTTTTTTCCCCTTTTAACATTATATTATTTTTGGGTTGACTTACTACATTTACTTATTGTTTTAAAATTCAAATATGTAACTAAACAAAGAAATCACAAGCTTGTCGGTTATCACAAGTAGGAGGATCGAAAGACCTAACCAAGCCAAATTGGGGAGGCCAAAATCAAAAAAAAAAAAAGAAATTGGAAGGCCAAAATCACAATCAATGCCAAACTGGAGGGTGAAACACCTTATTAAGCCTATCTACTATTATGAAAATCTCTTAAACACCATATTTAAGACTCTTTCCTTTAATTTAGTGAAGCTTTGCTCAGCCTAACGGTCCTAAGGGAGGTCCAATGAGACGTATATAATCCTAGCATAAATTCTTTAGTTACCAACATTGTTTGGACCCAGGGGCATTGCATTCATTCAGCTGAAAAGCAACCCATCAAAGGCCCATGCTTGCTTTTGTGGCATTGCAAATTAATACAAGGATATATGTGGGAACATATATATATATATATGGAGTCCCATATCCCTTTGGTGGCTAGGGTTAGGGAATGCTTGGGAATCTCAGTGTAGGATTTCCATTGCCTTTGGGATTGGACCGTTTGAATAGTCTAGGACTCTATTTCCTGTCTTGCAGTAAATGCATTTTTCCCCCTCTGAAATCCTCACCGGTTTACATAAGACCCCTCCAATTCACATTTACTCTTAATATCCAGAATGGTCAAGTTAGCAACCCAACTTCGTAATCTGTTTAAGAATGACAGCTAAGACTTCAGAATTTCGTGAAAATATACACCCACATTCCACTCATTAGAAGACAAAGGGCCAAATCGTGGTGTTATATATATATATATATATATATATATATAGTCCTCCATTTAGGTTATGCTGATGTGTAATGACCGCCTTTTACCTTTAGTTCACAGTAAGAAGCCATTTATTTGCCATGCAGACATTATTATTAGGGTTAATCATATTTTAACCATCTGAATTTTAGTCACCTTTTAACTCACCACCCCAATTTTTTTTCTCCTAATCTAGCCACCGGAATTCTATGATTATTTCATTTATACTGTTCTTTTCAGAAAAAATTAGGTTTCCCTGATGACTCTGTAATTGGGTGATTTGTAAAGTTTGAAAAAAAAAACATTTTTTTGAGTTTACAAGGAAAGACTGAGAGCAGGATGCATCCACTCACTCGTAGTACACTACTTAAGCTACAGCTCATTGGTAAAGTTTGAAAAGTTTAAAAATATAAAAAAAAAATGAAAGACTTGGTAAAATCTTAACCGTTAGTCTAAACTCTAAACACAAGATTTAACTAAAAAAAAAAAATTAAATTCACAGGGGAAAAAAAAAAGAAAGAAAAAAATGATATTGAAATCTCTGCAACCTCCAAAGTCATGGTCTCCCCTACAGTCACCCATTCTTACTAAAATTCCACCACCACCACAGTCTCCCACAACCACCACAGGATTTGCCTCATCCCATCACAATCACTTAGCACTGCCACCACAACTTCTCTTTCTCCTGTGGTTGAATGTGATTCTTTTTATTTTTTTATTTTTGCCAACTTTTTTTCAAGGTACGCAGGCGCTTTGTTGGGTATCTTTGGAATGGCAAGGAGGTTTTTGTGATGGAAGATAGCATGGTAATTGGCTTGTTTGTGTTTCGATCTCTTTTTTATGAACTGAACTCAAGGTGACGAGTGTGCTAGTGACCACTGCCACCATAATTTTGGGCCAAAAGGACTAATTAAGTTCCTTTAAAAAAAAAAAAAAAGAATACGGGTCTTCTTGAGTATAAGTTGGAAGACATAAGCTGCTGAAAACAAGAGAATCCAACGAAACTGAAATAAAAAAATGGAGGATTGTTAACCATAAGTTATGGGTGTGCTGTAGATTCGCCGGGGAAATGGAGGAGTGGTTTTGTAGGGTGCTTATGGGGCTATGGGAGGATGGTGGTGGCGTTTGGTTTCTTAGAGTGTATTTTTGGTGGGTTTAATTTGACCACAGATCATGACACGTGTTATCCAGATGAGTAACAGAAGTGGTCATTTGAATTTAATTGAGAGTTTAGGTGGCTACATTTACAAAGAAAATATACAATTTAGGTGGTAAGTAAGTTAAAATGTAATTAATCCTTATTACTGCAGCTGCAAGCAAATTAATGAACAAGCATTGGCGGAGTATATACCTAGCAAATATACGTACATAATTAATTACTAGTGAATGTTCGACAAAAAAAAAATTACTAGTGAATGTAGCTGACTGTATATGTTTTTTTTTTTTTCCTCATTCTGGAGGATGGTTTAATTGAAAATGTTGGAGATGCATAGAGAACGAAGAGAAAATATCTTACAATCTAATTGGCGAGCAAATGTGGAATTAATTAAGAATCAAGATAAGTTTATTTTCTTTGAGTGCTCCATGCACACAGTTTCGCTTGCTATGTGCATGATGCTGACACAGATACCTGTAACTCTCCTACCCCTTTAATCAATAAAGCAATCGTTTGCATCAAAAAAAAAAAAAGATTCAAGATAAGTACGGAATTTAATTAAAAGCAACCAAATCTTATTTAAAACAAAAACTAAATATATTAAGAAACCATTCAGTACTTCTCAACCACGAAATCTAAACATGGTGTCTATGATGATGATGCGACATGGAAGATATCATGAACGCCAGGCTAGCTAGGCAAAAGTACATAAAATTAAGAAATCTTAATTAAACCACACAGAAGAGCAAGATTAACCGATATAATTGAAGAGTTTCTCTAGAAACAACGAAGAGAGAGGATTAAATGGAATCTGATGAGAGGGGGATAATGATCAGAGGCGGGGCTTGAGGTGACCCTCATTGGCCAGCTTGAAGAGGTGTCCCTGAGAGGCAGCGGCCCTGTTGGAGTGGAGGGCGGCGACAAAGTTCTGCCTGACTTGAGCGGTAGTGTAAGGGAACCTGTGGGTGACCATGGAGTTGAGCAGAGCAGCAGTGCCTTCTCTGTAGAGTGTGCCGTACCCATCTGTACGTGTGTTGGAGAGTGCTTGAGGCAAGCTCATGGTCGCCCCAAATCCTGGAATGCTAGTCACCCCAAATGCATTCCCCATTGTTCCCCACCACCCGAATAGCCCCCAGATTATTGCAGGGTGATTGCTCCAGTAACTGCACAAATTAACCACAAAATGCTTGTCACTATCGTAAATAAGCAAGAAATGTGAGGTTCCATCCTCAATATCGACTAGTATATACTATGGAAAATACTTGAATAATGCTAATTATTTAGTTAACCTACTTGCATGGGAAAGGAGAATTTGGATCAGGGATGAGTGGAGGTGAGGGAACATATGGGGGGGTGCCTGGGGTGGATGGAGTGGTTGGTGGGCTCACAATGACTGGGGTTGGGGGACTGCCACCACCTCCGGAGGAGGGAGGTGTGGGAGGGTAGTATCCCCCACCACCACCACCACCATGTGAAGGAGGGTTTGAAGGAGTTGATGGTCTGGATGGAGTTGGGACGCTTGGCGGGGTTCCACAATTCCCACTGGGAGGGTTTGAGGGGGTGGATGGGGTTGGAGTGTAGCTTCCATGGGATGGTGTGGATGGGGTTGGAGTGTAGCTTCCATGGGATGGTGTGGATGGGGTGTGATGAGAGGGTGTGCTCCCATGTGAAGGTGAACCTCCATGGGAAGGGGTGCTGGGTGTACCTGCCATTAATTAACACATAAAAACAAAGTTATTAATTATTATCACCCATAGTTACACAACTACGTAGTTTCCTTACATGTACTACAAACTGCTTTATTTCTTAATTAAGCTTTATATTCATAAAATCAGTGGCAGGGAAGTTCTTTTCTTTGATGGAGAGTATACATGATTACCCATTTAATTAATTAGCTACTTATACCTTCGGATATATATAGTAGCCAAGATAAGAATTACAAAAGTGCTTGATTATTGTGCATGCATGTTCCTGGAAGCCCGAGGTTTATACACGATATATAAAATTTGGTACTATGATTAAGTAGTAACAGTGCAAATGGTTCTAATACACGGTGAGCAAATCAAATTATAATGAAAAATGGGAGTGAGTAAATTGAGATAAACAAAGAGAGATAGTATGTACTGGGAGGACTTCCTGCGTGTGGGTCTGGAGGATAGTAGTTCTTTTGATCCTCAAAGGCTCTGCCCGTTACAGGGATGACCAAGCTCTGGGAAAGCAACCCGGCCACCATAAAACACACCCACAATGAAGCCTGCTTGCTTGTCTGTCTTTCCATCTTTCTTGAATATCTAGCAAGCTAGCAATGCAAAGAGAGAAGATATGATAGATGAAGGGTGCAAGCTAGGTGTGATGAGATAGGAGATATATATGTACATGAATATCGGGTAGACAGGGAGAAGTAAATATTAGCAGGTGGAGGAGTATGTGGTTAGTTGATGTGTTGCAGAGGGCATTTATGTGTATTATTAATGAGGAGATATATATGATGCATAGCTAGCTGCTTTTACCCTTTTGAAAAAAGAAAAAAAAAAAGGGTAAATGCATTGTTTTAAAAATTTAATGATACAATATTTCAAAATAGTCTCTCCGCCCCTGCGCTCCCCCTTTTGGATATATATATATTGACCTAAACATTCTCAGGAAGGTCATAAATTTGGCTTTTATTTGTAGCAAAAGGTAATCTATAGTTTTCAGATTCAGTTGCGTTCTTGCAGTAACTCCAGTGAACAACTGTGTAAGTGGCTAAGCTAGTGGGAAAGCTAAGCCAAGACTTGAACCATGATTAGAGAAGAAATATTAAACAAAACGTGTGTTACATGCATACTCAACATATATATCCAAAGCACGGCCTCCCTCAGCCCCCGAAGCCACCGTCGTGGTGTGTAATTTGCATACTTAATTAAAAAAAAAAACATCAACAACATGAATTATGAAAGAAACTTTAATGAGGCATTTTCCTTGACTAAACAAAATGTTTGGTGACTTCTTTTCGGGTCTTTAACCTACCCCTTAGCTTGTTCAAATAATTTTCATTTGGTTCCAACATTCCGTTATATTGGTTCCAGCATCAATTTTCGAAACCAAAGCTATTATATTAGTACTATTTCGACATTTTCTGACATGTTATATTGGAACTAAAATCAAAGTGAACCCCTGAAGAATATACGTTAAAGTTTTTTTTGGATGACGAATATCAGAGTATTATAAAGCTAGCTCATGTACAATGATCATTTTCTCGTATTAAGCACAACATACGTATATAAACACAATACCATTCCAAAAAAAAAAAGAATATAAACACAATACATGTACCATATAAGTATGGTGGTGTACCTGTTAGCTCTGTCAATTTTCCTTTGTATGCGTGTAACGTTGGCCGAATAATACGTAGGTTTAGTTTTGATGCTCATTGTGTCCTAATTGTTGGCCATAAAAAAATAGGGTTAATGGTATATTCGATACCCCTACTAGTTCAAATTCGTCAATTGTATACCCAGACTTTTTTTTCCGTCAATTATGTACCCGAACTTTGTGAGTTTGCGTCAATTGTATACCTCTAGCAGCATTTTGATGACGTGATGTGCTGCCTGTTAATGGTTGGTTGCGATTTAGTCCCTAAATTTTTAAATTAAGTATATAAGTCCTTTATTAGTATATAATTTAGTTCATATATTTTTTATTATTTAGAATTAATCCTTAGTATTATATGTAATTATTATTTACACAATACTTGATTCCTAAATTATTTTTAGTACATAATAATATTTTTATTTAAAGAAAAAACATTTTTTTACCGAAAAAATTTGTAATACACAGCTGGCTATATTTATAAATTAATGTGTATATATTACATAGTCATAAGAATCATTCAATTATCTTACTTAATTTTAATTAATTATGAATGATTCAATACATATAGGATATTTTCTACTTTATTAATTTTAACAATATAAGAATTTAAAATTTGAAATATAATGCAAAAGTGGTCCCACTTACCATGTAACAAAATAATAAGAAGTTTGAAGATCGAATTCACGGCCCAACAACTACCACCACTTGCAAAATTAAAAAATTGCAAAGTTCGGAAATATTTTATAGTGAACAAAAATAATAAATGTCTACTATTAAATTGTATATGAACATTACTAAATTTGATGTAACTAACTACATATAGTAAATTATTATTATTATTATTATTTTTATTGTTAGTATTATCATTATTATTATTATTATTATTATTATTATTATTATTATTATTGTAAGATATTATTTATAAGAGTATTGATTTTTTATTTCCTTTTGTGATTAATTATAATTTAGTAATTAATCAAAATTAATCATATACAAGATATAATTGTAACATTAAATATGGTACAAGTAATAATTATATACTGTAAGCCCAAACAAGCTAAGAGGAGGGTGAATTAGCTATTAAGAACTAATTAAAAAAAACTTAAAACAATAATAATTGCGGAATTAAAAAGAGTGAGAAAGGCAAACCGATTTATACTGGTTCACACACACACAACCCGTGTGGCTAATCCAGTCCTCCGAGAGACTCTCTCGAAGATTCCACTATCACCGTTAAGCTTCTGGGTGCTTAACAAACCGTTTACAACTCTTGCTTGAAGATTCCACGCTTCAAGACTTTTCCCACATAAAGAAGACCCTCTTCCTATGAATTTACTACAAGGGAACAATCCTCCCTTAAGGTGTATGTTAATACAAATGTCACTCAAAACAAGACTCTCTTTAAGAGTAGGTATGAGTACAAAATAAGCTCTATAAGGCAACTCTCAATTCTCAAAGATATTGGCTCATAAAAAATGATACGTATGTATAACAATGAATGCTTGAAATTGTAGAGAGTTGATCGAAGTGAAAGAGAGGTTTAAAGCCTCTATTTGTAGCCTCAAAAGTGCATATATTTGTTGGGGACAAATCTGAACACCTTTATACAAAGATAGCATGTTTGCTGAAAAAGATGTTTGATTCTAACGGCACAACATCGATGTTGGTTATCACAACATCGATGTTTAGCCGTTGGATTTGAATAATGCAATCAACGGCTACTAAAACATCGATGTTTGTTTGATCAACATCGATGTTTTCATAGACAACATCGATGTTCACAAACCCAACATCGATGTTTTGGTGCTTCGCAAAAAATATGATGAAGTTGATTTGTTAAGAACATTGATGTTGGAGGAGGCAACATCGATGTTTAAATGCTGCGGCAAAAACCATTTTGAAAACAAATATCATAACATCGATGTTGTATAAGCCAACATCGATGTTGTGGACACAACATCGATGTTTTGGACACAACATCGATGTTCTTGAGCCACGGCAATTGTTTGATTTGTTTGAAGGCAAATAACATCGATGTTTGGACAGGGAACATCGATGTTTAGGACTCAAAAATCAATTTTATGACTGAAAGCATGCTATGAAATGCATGAGTAAATTTTGTTTTGTTTTGAGCTAATAACTTGAAAGTTTTGAGTTACCATTTACAAGGAGTTCCTATAGATAATTTCTATAATTCTTCATCCTTGTTGCTTCAATCCTTGTGCTCCTTTCTCTTTAGAATTTTGCTTCTTTGATTGGTTTCTTTTTGCTTCAAGGTTGTCATCAATTGAGCTATGGTTGGTTTGTCATTATCAAAACCCTGAAATGAGACAATGACGCATGAGTTCTAACAATTTCCCCCTTTTTTATGATGAAAAACAAATAGAAGTATATGCCAAGTTTTATGAAGAAAGTGAGGTTAAATTCCCCTAACTTTAATTCCCCCTAACTTGGTGCATATGTTAATTCCCCCTAACTTGGTGCATATACTTCTTCTTATTATCTCTTCCCCCTTTTGTCATTAGTAAAAAGAATTGGCAATAAGAAGCATTGTATTGAATTGAAAAGGAAACATAAACATAGCAAGAAATAAAGGTTTTAGAAAGATGGGCTCTCATCATCGTTATCATCATCTTCTTCATTGGCTTCCTCATCACCATCATCTTTTTCTTCATCATCTTCTTCCATTGGTGTGTAGTCCTCATCATCACCATCATCTCCATCATCAACATTCAAGTCTTGAAGTACGGTGGAGGAGTGATATGGTGGAGGAGCATAGTTGACATGAGCAAAATAGGAGCGAAGGTCGTGACCCTGTCGTTGAACCTCCGTGTCAATCCGATCAATTGATCGTCCCATGCTATTGACACTTAATTAGAGAGTGCAAATGGATGCAGCAATTGTTTCAAGGGTGACGACAGGAGCTTGGTCAGGAGCTGGAAGTGCGAGAAGACGCGCTGCTTGAGGTTCATCTGCTTGTTGTGCGGCTGCCTGTTGTTCGGCTTCTTGGGCAGGTCGGTGAGCACCCTCAGCTACTTGTCCAGCTCGGAAGGTTACATCAGAAATTGCCCAAATCTTGACTTTTGTGGTTAGAATTCCTACCAGCAGATTGATACCTGCACTCATCAAAATGTTGGTGACCAAGAAAGCATAGGGCAGAGGATGGTCGTTGGTCGCATGTTCCGCCATGTGCATGAGGACGAATCGTGCCCAATTAATGGGTGCACCGTGAAGGATTGCGTGAAGAACTTTCTCATCTTCAGTAGTCAGAGTTGTGTGACTCCCGGCTCTTGGTTTGATCACCCGAGTGACAAGATAGAAAAGGACCCTGTACTCTGGATTGATTGAGTGAATGGTGGGTCGACCGGAATGGTTTTTCTTCACCTCCGTGAAGCCAAGCGCAACAAGAAGAGGGATTTCATAGTTAGTGAGAAAATGATCACCCCCATAGCCAGAGAGGTCGTGACCTTGGAAAGGCAATTTGGCAACGGTCCCGAACTGCTCCAAGGTGATCTGAATAGTCTTCCCATTTACTTGTGCAGATAGGACATCTCCTTCTCGGGTAAGAGTTGTGTAGAATGCTCGGATGAAATCAGCATTAAACTCATGCCTCATACGGGTAACAAACTCCCAAAGGTGAGACTCTTGAAGAAGTCTTGGAAGATTTGTGTATTGTTTTTCTTGAGGGTATTCATTGGGAAGGTATCTAGGTGGTGCAATGGATCGTTTGGCAAAGAAGGTGAGGTAATGGTTGATCTGTTGTCGTGAGGTGAACCAAATGTTGGAACCCTCCACTGGATATTGATGACTAGAGGTTGAAGAGCTTCTTCTTTTGGTTGGGTGCTCTTGGATAGGATCTTTTCCTTTGGAACTTTTCTTTCCACCAACCATGATTAAAGAAGAGGGGATATGGAATGAAATGGAGGGAAATGAGAAGAATGAAAGCCAAAGAGTGTGTAAAAGGAGAGGAAGAGCAAAGTGAGAGAAGAGGAAGCTTGTGAGCAAAGGAGTAGGTGGAGATGAGAAGAGGAGATGAGTATATATATGGAGGGGTTCAAAAAGTAGCCGTTAGAGGCCTCAAACGGCTATTTTTTTTGAAAAACAACGGCAGAACATCGATGTTCTGACCCTGAATATCGATGTTGAGATGGCTCAACGGCTATATTTTTTGAACTGCAATGGTCCAACATCGATGTTTTAGAGGGAACATCGATGTTTTATGCACTCTGCCGAAAAAGAGAAAACATGCCCTTGATGCAACACCGATGTTTTGTACTCAAACATCGATGTTTTTTTGCTCTCTGCTGAAAAAGGGAAACATACCCATTGTTTAAACATCGATGTTGTATATCTAAACATCGATGTTTTTTGCATTCGGCAGAATTGATGTTTAGTCAAAATGGTCAAACATCGATGTTGGTCCGCAAAACATCGATGGTTTGGACCTATGTTGCAGTGAGAGTTTTGAAGACTTTCCTGAACATCGATGTTGTGATACGCAACATCGATGTTTTGAACATTCGGCCAGTTGTGAATTGCATCCAACATCGATGTTAGTAAGGACAACATCGATGTTGCTCTGTTTGCTTAGTAAAGTCCTTTTTGTTCAACCTTGTTTGTGATCCGAAATGAGGTGTAGCTGCAAAACAGAGTTAGTAGAGCTTCGGGTGCTCGAGTTAGCAAAGATAATACACGAGCTTTAGTAAGATAAAAACATGTATGACAATTTTAAAGGTAGTAAGAAAACCTCTGCCCCTAAGAAATATTTTCTTGGATTTCTATCCTGCCAGGATGAGGAGGTGTCTCCTTGTCGTAAGTACACCGGGCTCGAGAAAATGTCTTGTCAGTTGGACTTTGGTTGCCTCTGATACCCAGCTAACCAGACAGTAAATCCCGTGATGAATCAATAATGCAATCAAAACCACGATTGTCAAAAAGGAAATCTTTGATAATCGGAAAAAGTTGTAAGGTTGCAGACATTGATTGAGCAATAATTTAACTAATTGGCAAGTTTTTCAAAAAAAAGATTCTTGAAAATCAAAGCAGCTTGGAAGGGTCTTCTCCTGAACATTATTTGCGATACTTCAAAGATAGGTAGGGGTCACCTCCTGAACAATCTCTGGATACTTCAGAAATTGGTAGGGGTCATCTTCTGAGAGAAGAAGCAACTCAGTTGTGTTTCTATAAATAGGCATACGATAGAACTCATTAGACACAGAAAATTATAAGCCAATTTCAGCAAGAGAGTTTAGCAAAAAAAAAAATCAAAACCAAGAATGCCTTCCCTTCCACTGTCTTTTTTGTTGAGGGTGCAGCCGTAGGCAGGAGAAACCGAATAGCCTATAGTATTGTAAGTGAGCCGTCTGAGGATCTGCCTAATGAACTAGGTAGAATTCCTCGCTTAGTATTTGTTGATGAGCTCTATTCTTCTAGGTTTTTTGTCACACCCATGGAAGAGACTATTTTTCTTAAGAGTCAAAGCCCACTTAGAACATCCTTCTATGGTACCGCCAATGCCACAATGTTCTTCATATCTGAAAAGCTTGAGAGTTTTCAAATGGAGTCTACCCATCAAACCTTAGAACAAGGAAGCTATTACCGTCTTTCAATGACTGCTCAGAGTGCTTCACAGGTCCCTGGCTTACCGCCAACTTGGCCAAAGGTTCGCCTACTCGTGTGGAATTGCAGGGGAATCACGAGGCGCTCTCAAGATTTTACAAGAATGTTGAGAGACCTGAAGAACCAGTACAAACCGAACATGGTTCTGCTCACCGAGACATTATTGCAACCTGGCGAAAACCACGGGTTCATCCCTCTCCGTTTTCCATCAGTGAACTGGTTTGAAATCCCTGGCCAGAATAACTCGGGTGGAATGTGGTTTGCATGAAATGATAATGTTAGGGTTAATAATGTTAATGACCCTAATAGCTTCACTGTAACTGCTGTGCCAAATCATTAAGAGCTAGATTATGATGGGTATGCATGTTTTTTTAAAAAAAATATGTGTGATTGTATTGTAATATAAATAATGTAAGCGTGTGTGTGTGTTTATAAGCGTGATTGTAAAATATGAAATCAATAAAATCCTGTGTGTTTGGGTTAATTTAGCATGTACCAATGTAAATTTTAATTGGTTTAGAGAACTTACCTGAACATCGATATTGTGATACTCAACATCGATGTTGTGATCATGTTGCCAAAATTCTGGATTCGCCTTCAGTTCTACTTTGTTCCCCCTATCATTTTGCCTAATTGGCCGTCATAATATGAGATCTTCAAGGAGGGTTGCACATGCCCAAATCCAGCCTTATTTTTATGAATTGATCTTCTTTCAAAGGCTTGGTGAAGATATCTGCAAGTTGCCCATCGGTCTTGACAAAATCAAGTGTTATATCTTTCTTTTGCACATAATCGCGAATAAAATGATGTCTAATCTCTATATGCTTTGTTCGTGAATGCTGGATAGGATTCTTGGTGAGATTAATGACACTAGTACTATCACAATAAATAGGAATTGACTCAAATTTCAAACCATAGTCTTCAAGTGTATGTTTCATCCACAAAACTTGAGCACAACAAGAACCAGCAGCTATATATTCAGCTTCTGTGGTGGAAGTAGCTACGGAATTTTGCTTCTTACTAGACCATGAGACTAATGCTTGACCAAGAAATTGACATGTACCACTAGTGCTCTTTCTATCTAAGGTACTCCCGGCAAAATCCGCATCGGAATAACTAGTGAGAGTAAATGAACTCACTTTGGGATACCAAAGACCAAGGTTAGGAGTCCCTTTAAGATACTTAAAAATGCGTTTAATAGCACGTAAATGAGACTCTTTTGGACAGGCTTGAAATCGTGCACATAGACATACACTAAACATGATGTCCGGTCTAGTAGCTGTTAGGTAAAGCAAACTTCCGATCATACCTCTATATAGCTTGATATCCACATCTTTACCTTCTTCATCCTTGTCAAGCTTAGTGGTAGTGCTCATGGGTGTTGGGCTAATCTTAGCACCATCCATCCCAAATCTCTTGAGTAACTCCTTTGTATACTTGGCTTGGTTAATGAATATGCCCCCTTCAAGTTGTTTTACTTGAAATCCAAGGAAATAAGTTAACTCCCCCATAGAGCTCATCTCAAATTCACTTTGCATGGATTTTTCAAATTCCTTACACAAAAACTCATTAGTAGCACCAAAAAGAATATCATCCACATATATTTGAACAATGAGTAATTCATGCACATGAGATTTTACAAACAAAGTAGTATCAACCTTTCCTCTTGTAAAACCACTAGAAACAAGGAAGTTACTTAGCCTTTCATACCAAGCTCTTGGAGCTTGTTTCAAACCATAGAGTGCCTTTTTGAGTTTAAACACATGATGAGGAAACTCATGATTTTCAAAACCGGGGGGTTGCTCAACATACACTTCCTCCATGATGTAGCCATTTAAGAATGCACTCTTGACATCCATTTGAAACAATTTAAATGCTTTATAAGATGCATATGCAAGAAGCATGCGAATAGATTCTAATCTAGCAACAGGAGCAAATGTTTCATCAAAATCAATGCCTTCTTCTTGATTATAACCTTGAGCAACAAGTCTAGCTTTGTTTCTCACAACAATACCATTTTCATCTAACTTATTCCTAAAGACCCACTTAGTACCAATAACGGGATGATCATGAGGTCTAGGAACAAGATTCCAAACTTGACTTCTCTCAAATTGATTTAACTCCTCTTGCATAGCAATAACCCAACTTTCATCATTAATAGCATCTTTAACATTTTTAGGCTCAACTTGTGACAAGAATGCAATATGACCATTTAAATTATGTAAAGATGATCTAGTGATTACCCCTTTTGAGGGATCTCCAAGAATTGCACTAGGAGAATGTCCCCTTGGTGGCTTGACTTCAATTGTTCCCTTATCCTTCTCATGTGCATCAGAAGATTGAGAAGAAGAAGTATCATCATTTTTGGGTTCACTTGTACTTGTTGGTGAAGAACCATGATCCAATGAAGTTTGGCTAGTTGAAACTTCAACATTCATGCTTGGTGAAGGTCTACGTGTGAAATCTATTATATCATCGTCTCTATCACCATTTAAATCAACTTCATCAAATACAACATGCATGGATTCTTCAACAAGAAGAGTCCTTTTGTTATACACACGATAGGCCTTACTAGTAATAGAGTAACCAAGAAATATACCTTCATCCGACTTAGCATCAAACTTACCAAGATTGTCCTTGGTATTGAGAATGTAGCATTTGGATCCAAACACTTTAAAGTAATCAATATTTGGTTTTCTATCATACCACAGTTCATAAGGAGTTTTCTTGAGAATAGGCCTTAAGGAGACTCTATTTAGCACATAACATGCGGTATTAACCGCTTCGGCCCAAAAGTATGAAGGTATACCATTTTCATTTAACATAGTACGTGCCATTTCTTGCAATGTCCGATTTCTTCTCTCAACAACCCCATTTTGTTGAGATGTTCTAGGAGTAGAAAAAGTGTGTTCAATGCCACATTGTTCACAATAATGATCAAACAAAAGATTATCAAACTCACCCCCATGATCACTTCTAATTTTAGAAATTTTATAACCTTTTTCATTTTGCAAACGTCTAACAAGGCATCCAAACTCATACAAAGCATGATCTTTACTACCAAGAAATATAACCCAAGAAAATCTAGTGTAATCATCAACAATAACAAAAGCATAATTCATACCACCAAGACTAGTTGTCCTCATAGGACCAAAAAGATAAAGATGCAAGAGTTCAAGAGGTCTAGAAGTTGTTACCATATTTTTGGCTTTGAAGGAGCTTTTAACTTGCTTTCCAAGTTGACAAGCTCTACATACTCCATCTTTTTCAAATTTGAGCTTGGGTAGACCCTTAACAAGGTCCTTCTTGGATAGTTTTGAAATTAATTCCAAATTGACGTGTCCAAGCCTTCTATGCCATAAAATAGGTGTTTCTATCTTTGCACTAAAACACTTAACATCATTGTTAGCAACTTCTTTCAGGTTGATTGAGTAAAGATTTCCGATCCTTTTACCAACAAAAAGTAAATTATCATCAAAACATCTAGTAACCACGCACTTAGTAGATTCAAAGGTGACTTTATATCCCTTATCACATAGTTGACTTATACTTAAGAGATTAAACTTTAAGTTATCGACAAGGAGCACATGCTCAATAGTAGGATTAGAACCAATATCTCCAATACCAAGTATTTTACCTTTAGAGCTATCACCAAAGGTTACTTTACCTTTACCTTTACCTTTCAAAGATGAGAACTTTGATTGATCACCCATCATATGACGTGAACATCCACTATCAAGTACCCACTCATCTTTGTCGTCCTACAAAAATAAACAGGATTTAGGTACCCACTCAATCTAGGGTCCTTGAATGTTAGCTCTATTACCTTTAGGTACCCAAACATATTTTACATGTGAATTCTTACTCCTGAATATGCAAGTACGAATTCCATGCCCATATTTACCATAATGATAGCATGTGATAGAAGGAATATAAGAATGATCATGAACACTATCATGGTATAATTGTTGCCTTCCACCATGGGTATATAACTTAGCATGGTTATGAAATGATCTAGCTCTATATGCTTGTGCTCTTGAATTGTAATCATGAGATTTTGCATTGTACGCAAATGATCTAGTATGTAGCGTAACATCATTGGTTTGTGTTCTAGCATTATAAGCATATGATCTTCTACCATGTGTACTTGGTTTAGTATAATAAGATCCTCCATTTCTAGCATTGTATACATGTGGTCTTGCACTATTAGCATTTGATCTAATATTGTAGGAATGTGGTCTTCTATTATTGGCATATAATCTAGCATAATGGGATCTACTACTACTTACATATGGTCTTGCTTTTTGAGCATTTGACCTTCTATGATGAATAGATGATTTTGTATTATGAACATGTGATCTAGCATGATGAGTTGAAGATGAGACACTATGTTCATGTGTCTTAGCATTTTGCATAATAGGTTTGACCTCATATGACACATTGGATGCGCCTAATCCTTCTTTTTGTGTTGGTTTTCTCTGTTGTCCTAAAAGAAGATTAAGACTATCTCTACCCTTTGTAAATTTCTCTAAGGTTTTCTCTAAATCATCAACTTGAGACTTAAGAGACTCATTTTCTTTTCCCAATACAACACAAGCACATACATTAGAAGATATTTTCTC
>JAKUCV010000898.1:62679-85083 GCA_028386065.3 Turnera subulata | reverse complement strand
ACCTTGTACAAATGGGTCCTAACTTCTCTTGCTCTTCTTTGCACTTCAACTCTTGATCATATCTTCACTTGAATTCTTGATCACTTTGGTTGAGTACTTGTTTGCTTGATTTCTTTTTGCTTCATCTTGGTTATGATCTTGGTTTGTCATTTATCAAAACCTGTAATGAATGAACCATGAAGACATAGGTTCTAACAAGAGCATTGTGAATCTTTGCATTTTATCTTTAGACTGGGATTTTTGCAAGGTACCTTCATGGTCAGAAATTTAGAAAAGTATTCCTGATTTTCACAGAGTGTTTCAACAGACTCGAGTACCACTTGATGAAGTACTCCAATCGTTGTTTGAGCAACATCAATTCTTTGTGTGGTGATTGCTCTACGAACCGAAGGTTGGAGCTCATTTGGTAATGAAGTAAGATACGTCTGATTCAACGTATTCACGGACTTGTCATCCGTGATCAATCTCCAATAGTAGTTCAGCATCCTTTGGTAATGGAAATCAAGATCCTTCTTCTTCATGGAACAACACTTCATCTGGTAGAATTCAGATTCTTGGCGATTCTTGAGTTTTGTTGCATCTCCAAGGAATGAGTAGTAGAAGTATGAAATGACTTCATCTGTATTCTTGGCAGTGTGGAAATTTGCCTTTGATGAATCTTGCATCTTATTGAACCATTCCCATAGTGTTCCAATGAATCTGGAGGTGAACTCCTTCAGGATAAGATAGAGAGACTGTCCTGTGACTGTTCGTTGGTTTTCAATCCACGCTCGAAATTCAGTAAATCGGGATTGCCATTTTGATGGTGGAATGTCGTCAATAGTAAACCAGGGTCCCGCCGCTGGCTTAGGAGGTGGATCAAATGAATCAGCCATTGGAGTGTCCGCAGAAGTCTGAGTATGGCCTTGAGTAGACTGGGCCGTATCTTGAGTTTGGCCATATCCCGGGGGATCCTCTGGGACTTCCTCAACATGAGGTTGAGTGGATGATGTTGTCGTAGCCATATAGAGTTGAGTAATATCAGCCTGTTCATCTTCAGAGGACCAAACTTCAGAAACTTCTTCTGAATCTTCAGAGGATTGAGTTTCCTGTTCTGACTTGGGTTCTGGTATAGGTGATGTTGTGGCAGAAATAGCATACTGGGACATATGCTATTTTCCTGCTTGTTCGGAAGAAATTGTTTCTGAACTGTGTTCCTCAGAACTTTCCGAGGAGGAATGAATCCTCGATGAGGTTTTAACCCCGAAAGTTGCAGTGTAAGATGGAAGAACTGTTCCAAAGACTAGAGGAGGAAAAGGAGGTACATGGGGTTGTTGGGGTTGCAATGGGTCAAAGAAAGGGAATTGGGAAGGTGTCGGTTGAGATTGATATTGTGGAGGAGTAAACAAAGGTGAAGGTGAGGGTTGAATAGGTGATGTCTGTTTCCTTTTTTATCGTTCATTCTCCCGTTGTTGAGCTCGCTCAACTTCTCATTGGCGAATCTTAACAAAATCATCTAGATCTTTACGAAGTCGTTTCAATTCAGCATCCTTGCTACTTCGTTCTGGATCATGAATCAATCTTCTGGTGCGATTGATTTCTTTGAGTTCTGCTTCAAGGGTTAAGATTTTTAAATTGAGCCGTTTTTCTGTAGCTAACAAATCAGCTACAATGGCATCAACTTTTTGCTCTGTGCGAGACGTGATCTGAACCACTTGAGAGAGTTTCTTAGAGATTTCTTTGGACTGATGATGATGAGCCTTAGAGGCTTGAGATTGCCAATTAAGGACCTGTTCGACCTGAGAAAGGGAAGGTCGATGTCCATCAGGTTGGACTGTCTGTGGGGGAGTCACAAAAGGTCTGGCTGATATTTTGGTAGATGAGTCTGTGGATGGAATAAGGGGAGGAAATTCTATTTCAGAAAACATCATGCAAGTTTGAAGGGGAAGTGAGGGTTTCTTTTTTGGTTTTGCCTCAAGGGAACAAGAAAAATAACCTTCTTTGGCCAACATGTCTAATGCTTTTGCATAGACTGGGAGAGGTGGTGGAGGACTTAGCTAACAAGGACCGATCCAAGGAGCATCAGGATCATCTGGTCCTGGTCGTTTGTGCCTCAGTTGGTGACAAGAAGTAGAATATCTTCTCTTGGGCTTTGGAGGAACTGGGGGAACTGCTTCCAAATCCACATCAGATAACTCATCACAATTGCAACCTAGTTCACACATGGTTGGATCTATGTCCCAGACAAAATGACCATTGACATGGGAGGCATAGACGTGTGATCCATCAGGGTGGAAATATGCCACTGGAATCTTCTTTTCTTTAGGTGTTAGAACGGGAACTATTATACACGAATGATAAAAGGAAGATGAGGAAGAAGATGCTTCAGATTTTCCATAAGTCATCTTCACAGTTCCATCTATCTGCTTCTGGAAAGAAGGCTCAAGAAATTGCACCGGTTGTTCATTTCTTTGTAGCTTTTCATAATTGGTTAGCCATTCCCGTGGGATTAGCTTTTCCAATTCTTCTCGAGGAAGCTGCCGTGGCGGTTGAACAATAGTAGGGACAGATTCAGTATCAGCATAGATAAACAAAGGATCTTTCGAAACTCCGGGAAAACTGAGATTGATAGCATGGTCTTGCAGACGATATACTATCTGATGATGCAGGGTTCCAGCTATGGAGGAAGAAGTCTGTTCAGCACCATATAGTTGTAGCTGAATCTTCATGGCTCTTGGTAGGTTTTCATCCAGTAAAGACATATTGAAATTCGGGAAGAACGTAAGCACGATACTTCCGGAATTCAAAGTAGTCAATACTGTTCCGATCACAGCATGCTCATAATTCAGGTATCGAGTATCTAGCAAGGAAAGCCTCGCTGTTACTGGTAGACCTTGTCGTCCATGATAGGAGAGAACAAGTCTGATTACTCCAAGGTGGAGATGAGAGTATCCCTGTTTTATCCATTGAGAGATAAAGGAGGAAGGGATTTCTAAAGTCACATACTGCTCAGCAGGAGTTGCTTTCAAGACACAGTGATTCATCTTGGAGGACTGGATATATTCTTTGACAGCAGGACGTCGAGAAGAAATCAAAGTCTTTATAGCTCGAGAGATGGAGCCTTTTTTAAAGACTGTATAAGGATTAACCAAAGGAAGAGTTGAATCCTCAATCTTGACTTCTTCTGAAACATGGGTAATTTCTACTAGGTGATCTATTTTGTGAGAATGGGTTCGTCTGACTGATTCAGGAAGAGAAATTGGTGAGAAAGAGGTAAGTGTTTGTGGTATGGGATTAAGGGTCTCCTGGGTGTCACTCATAGTTTTTAGAGGTTCTCTTCTTACTCTTCTTAAGGAACAATAGTATTTCTTACTCCCTCTTCAGGAACTCTGGTACTATCCCCGAGTTCAAAAGAGACTACCGAACAAGATAATAGATATTTGGTACGTGGCGTTGTGCACAAGCTCTGCCTACCCAACCAGGTGGGGATCGGCAAGGTATGAGTTTCCAGCCTATATACCGAATATCCATTGTCAAGGCTCCGCTACCAAGAGGCGCCGGGAGCTCCAAACTTTATGAAGCCGCTCATGGTGAGTAAAGAAGGATCACCCTTGGTCAGGTACCGCGGCGGGCTGCCTGGATATGAGATTTGGGAGGTGTTTCAAAACGATGTCATCTCGTACCAAAACGACGTCGTTTTGTATTTTGTATTGACACATCAAATCTAAAGTCATTACGGGTCCTACATACTATCAACCCGAATACTTAATCCAACCTTTTTAAAAACCCGCCAAGAAACCCACCCGTAACCGGTTTGAATTTTAAAAAATACCTACAATACCTACGAATTGTTAATAAATGACCAACAATAATACTAACGACAAATATAAAATAAATAGTGTAAGATTAAATTTCAACCCTCAAAACACGAAAAAAAAGAAAATAAATATTTAATGTTATAATCATTATCTAATGGTAGAATTAAAAGTTGATGAGGAAGAATTATACCTCGTATCATTAATAATCGAATGCCTACTAGCTAAATTGATAGATGAACCCCCTACTTAGAACAAGTTGGGTTTGACATTAGACTTTGGTCTCCTAACAATAATTCCTTCCATAGAAAAAGCTTCTTCAACCCGCAATTACTAAAAACTGAAATTTAATTTGCCAGAGTTTGTATGTATGCCTAAATTTAATTTGCGGCGGGAGGGAAGTGGTTTAGGGGATTGGATGCCCCAGTCGACAAAATACCTAGCTACTGAAACATATCAACCAAACAAAAAGTATCACCTGATCACATTTCAGGTGGTTACCCCCAAAGGCAATCAATTAGTAATCAACAGAATCGCATTAGTCAACCCTCCTCGAATTCCTTCAAACCCAGACAAGATTTGGAATTCGAAAATTAAATTCATTTATTCTCCGGATTTCCAAACACTATCACAATTGATCACAAAGTTGGAATTGAATTGCATACTTTTAGCTAGCTCCACACTTAACTGGTACCTACCACGCATATGCATTTCTATAACAAAAGAACAATCGAACCCCGAAGCAGAAATCACCAAATACATATCTTCCATTTACCAACCTGAAGCATCAAAACCACGCTAGCTCAACGCGGCCTGCAGCGGGAGGGAGGAGGTGAAACAACTCAAGTGACTGACTACAAATAAACTCTTAAGGTTTCGGAAATAGCATCCCTCAAAATTAAGATAAATTAAGCTTCGTAATCAATGCGAAATCTCCTCTCCTAGTCCCTCAAATTAAGTTCAACGGCCCATGCCAGCTCGTGCCGAAAGTGAAACCGAAAGAAAATTTAAGTGTAATTTGTTCCTACATACAATTGCTCCATCGACGTCGAATGGGCCGAATTAAGTCATGCTTATAAATAATTAATTACCAGTCCAACAAACAACAGAAGCACAAGAACAAGCCCTTAATACATGAACATAGTACGACGAGGAGGGGGAAGAAAACCCCATAACAATAACATCATCAGAAACAGAGCAGAGAAAACTGAGAGAAACCCCACATATAACATGACCAGCAGGATCAGCTAGCACTTAAACAACTCCCACAAGGCCAGCCAAGAGGACCAAGCCGGTTTGTTTTATTGCAATTACATATATATATATATCTAACCCAGATTCAAACACTTTTAAATTTGGGGTCGTACACTGGGTAGAGAATGTCAGGGTCAATTGCCCCTCTAGGTGGTGTTAAAAAACTCCTATGTCTTCATGGTGTACCGTGTTAGAACCTAGGCAGACGGAGGTGCGTCTCCATGTGGAGTTTATCAACGAACCGAAACCAATAAAACAAATCGTTGCAGTGGATTACTGGAATGACACCCTTGCTGGTGAATGCAGCTGCAATTTTACTCAGCTTAACCGTGACCTTGGCGTTAGGCCTGATCCCTGGGATGGATGGACACATATATAAAATCAAAAACAGTAACTGCATAATTAGTAAAATTAAACTGGGGTTTATAAGCATACATGCATTGCATATCTAAAATCATCATCATCATCATCATATATTTAAGCATGCAAGGGTTACCTGCAGTTCGGAGGATTTTCTCGAGGTCCTGCTCCTGGAATCTGTCGATTGCAACTTGAAAGTACTTCTCTAGTTTAAGTCCCGAACACTTGCCGTGTTTGTCCCACTCCTCTTTCCAGAAATCCCGGAAGAGCACCTCAATTCGAACCTTAAAGCTCGGCCATAGCTTATTCAAGGTGGTTTTCATAGGTGCCAGCTGAAAAGTTTTTTTAAAAAAAAAAAAAGAAAAAAAATTAGAGAAACGAGAGCACCAGCTAAGGTGTACAACATAGTTAAGACGTAGGAAGAGAAGAGGAAGGGATTTTATACATACTTTATTATCGTCGAAGTTTTCTTCATTTGCACAGCCGATGAGTGAAACCCCACCCTTCTGAGGCCACATTCCATGGATGCTGAACTCCTCGTACCGAAATCCAAGGTTCGGCAGGAAGCACACTTTTCTGGCCTTGCTTTCAGTGTTGTTGCAAAAGGAAGGTGGCCACGACGCCACCAGATAGTGGAAATCCACTTCTGGTTCCACACTAACGACAATGGGGACACACACACACAGTAGTAGCAGAGGGAATAGGATCATGGTTGTTGCTTCCTTAGCCATCATCATTTTTTTTAAAAAAAAAAAACTTTGTGCTTGTGCTTGTAATGCATCATCCAAGAAGAGAAACACTGCATTTATAGGCCTATAAAATCCTCCATTGCATGCTAGAATCCTCCTTAGGCTCACTACAATACCGTGGTTTTGAGAGTTTATACCACGAGCTCCCCAGAATGGGTAGAATAAAGGAGGGTTGGGGTTAATTGTTATGGTATTCTCCAATTAGAGCAGGATTTCTACCTAACCTGCATGCAACCTTAATCTTTAGAAAACCACTCAACCCCAAATTCTACCCATGCTTATTAAGGATGCATGTATTACATTCTTGGTGTGTCGGTTGAATGGGACAGATGCAATTTGCAAACTAGCTTACTATAAAGTCTACGAGAAGAAGAAGATGCCATTGCAATTACCACATATTCCATTTGGCTTCCAGCTAGTTACGATGGCTTATTGACTGATTGGGCTAATTTGCAAATGGCTCCAGTCGAAACCACTGTTGTATTCTTTATATTTTGTCAAAGGATGTGTGATCTCTCTCTTAATTTGGATACGGAATGTTTGTAGTACACAAGGAAGGAGCTGATCAAGGCTAAGAAAGATAACCCTTGTAGCTTTATATATCATTATCGTGACATTTAAACACATCGGTAATTATGGCATCCCACCAAGAGTCACATATAGATGTCTTGCTAATGTACCAACACAATTAACCCAATGTCAATATATATATAGCATCCAAGCGGTTTTGAGAGCTTAAACCAGGGGCTTCACACAATGGTATTCTCCAATTATATATATCAGCATATCACAACAGTACTTTAAGGTCTCTAATTATATATATCAGCATAGCATATTGCAGCAGCAGTTTAAGTTGGCGATAGGACTTAGAGGTAGTGGATGTAAATAAAGGCATTTGGGGTCGTGATCAATCATTATAGGGATCCTACTAGAGTCATAACTTCTCTACATATCTTGCTAACACAATGTCTATATATATATATATATATATATATATATATATATATATATATATATATATATATATAGCATACATCACGCCACCGCAATTCTATTCTACGTACTTATATATAATTATAGGGTAGTTTAACAAATTACTTATTTAAAAAATTCAAAACTTTGGATTTGGTGATGGAAAGCCGATTTCTGATGAATCGAGTTGAAATGAGAGATGCGTCCGGATCTTAATTATAACACTAGTGTGATAGACGAGTTATGGTACAGTAGGTGCACTTGGCACATTATTTTTTACTAGTAGGGATATCGATTAGAGCTTATGAGAAGTGAAAATATCAAAGAACTAAAACACAACTGCCATGCCACGGACCACGTTCGACTCCATCATGCATTTATTTGTTGGGAGTTGATCGTGGTTTCTATATATTGAGATGTGCGGGGCAAGGATGCCAATATCACTGGTCAAATTTTGGCTCCTCATTTCCCTTTTCTTTTCCTTTCTTTCCGTTGAATCTATTAACTCTGATGATACATTATTGGTGTGTCGGATTATCCCCGAAGAGAATTACTTGTTTATAATAGTTTCTTTCGTTTATGGGTCTTTGATCTCAATTTTAGCTATTCCTACCCTCATTTCCAAAACCAACCTCTGAGAGAAAAAAACTGCAGGCTTTCCCTTCATTTATTCGTGCCTTAACATTGCCAAAAATGAAATTTGGTGGATTANGGGGGGGGGGGTGCGGGATTTGGGGTCATCAACTACTTCACCCATCGCCAAATAGAAATTCTCCATTTATGGGTCTCAATCTGCCTAAGCAAAAGCTAACGCCAGCCACCTAATACCCATGCAGCCAAATTCTTCCTCTGCTTTGATGATAGAGTGTTGGCTGGTTCAACATTTACATTTCACAAAGTCTCGATGCTTCTTTTTGGCAATTGGGGAAGACTGGAAAGTTGTATTGGTTACCAGGCGTTCCTCTCGTACATTACAAGTAAAGGACATGATCCCACACAGGGGCGGTTCTAGGAAAAATTTTTCGGGGAGTCAAAATATACTATTTTTTTATTAATAGGGACTGAATTGTATTGTATGTGTAAAAATGGAAAAAATGATAAAACCCAATTGTTGCTAAGATTCAAGCCCGCCAAATGTGTATAATACAAAGAGCCAACCACCAAACTACCTAGCAATTTATGATTAATTATTACCATATATATACAAAAATAAATTCTAGGGCGGGCCTAGCCCCCTTGCTCTCCCCTATATCCGCCCCTGTTCCCACACACGATGTGGTCTGCAAACAATATCTAATAGAAGGATTATTAGGCATATATATATAAAAGAACACTCAAATATTTCACTGCTCATGAGAAAATATATGAAATTTGCCCACCACAGTAGTGTGTGTGGGAGACAGAGGGGGTCAAAACATGGTTCTAACCACTGAAGGAACCACACGGTGGCTACAAGGGAAGGGATACATCAAACTCCAATTCTTCAAGATCATGAGCAGATAACCTGAACTTTTGTTCTCAAATTTTTAATAAAATACTACCACTAAACAGAACCTAAATCGGCCCAAGTCTAATCATACAGACCTTGGGGCAGTTTTTTTCTGAAGCAAATCCTTGAAGAATACTCTTTGTTCAACATGGCATCCTGAAAGGTTTAGTTGTGTATATGTAGCACTCATTTACTAAGACATTTAATTTCCTAGCTAGTAAGACGGCCAACATACAAAAAGCATCTTCCCCTGTCTTCATGGATCATAAGCAAAAGCAACGCTGCAAACATAATGTAAGCCTGCATTTCGGTGGTATGTAAATATGATTTGGGGAAGAGTTAACCACTAAGGTTTCGGAAATAGAAGCCTGCAATTATAGGTAGGATTGCTTCTAGGATGTTAATTTTAATGGAATCCAATGTTAGGATAATAGTGTGGTTAAATTACACATCTTATGTAGTAGAATGTAGTTCTTCTTCCAATCCATTGTTAGGAACAAGGAGCTCCGCAGAATGGAGTTCTCCAATTATTATCATACAAGGAATATCTAATACACTCAATTCATTCTTTGCCATTGCCAATATAAGTGTATTGCCACTAGAAATATGGCTTGCTAATTACCTTTTTGTAATCTATAATTACTTTTAAGTATTCAGGACCTAATCGCCTATTCCTTTTGCTCAATTGGTCTTTGATCTCAATTTTAGCTATTCCAACTCTGATTTCAAAACCAACCTCAGAGAAAAACTGCAGGCTTTCCCTTCATTTGTTTGTGCCCTAACATTGCCAAAAAACGAAATTTGATGGATTAAACCAAAAAAGAAAAAAAAATCTATACTGAAAAAAGCATTTCGGTGGGGTAATTAAATAAAAATTTGAATAAATCATGTGTTTATGTGACCCTGAAACCGAGTTCAGAATCATAAACAAATACTAAATTAATGATGAATCAAATAGGTTCCAAATTGATACCCAAGAGTTTTAGTTGTATTTCAGTTCACAAAATTACATAGGTAAAAGCAACAGAAAACTGACACACACCCCCACAGTAGCATAAGCATGAAGCATTGGAGAAGAGAATAGAGCTTCGTACTATGAAAACACCTCCTTCTCAAGTTAAGTTCAACTCCCCTTACACTCCTAGTGGTGAAACCCCAGTGGCCTTATAAGGAACAACCTGGAATTCATAGTTTGTTCCAACTACCTGAACATCCTTATATTCTTGTGTAATTGGGTTGAATATAAACAATTCCCCAACACCTGTCTCCAAAAATATCTCCCCATTTCTTGCACGTCCAAGTGCCCATTTCGCTTTGAGACTGAGTCTAGGAAAGGAGAATAATTTAGTCCAGGACTGTTTAACACCATTTTCAAACCACACCCATATGTTCAAGGGTTTATCTACGCTTACCTCGTCAGCGACAACCATTGCCAAGGTATTGTTGAACGATAGAAGCGTTATGCAGTCCCCATCTTCAATACAGCCAAGAATGGCAAAATCAGGAAGCTGAAAATGTTTGAACTCTTCGCTACTAATATCAAATGATACAAGAGTGTCATGGCTCTCTTCTCCAATAGCGACCCAATATAATGCACCATTTGTTTCGATACCATATGAATAAGTTAGAATCCAGAGGGGAGTGCCCTCCACAGATGCGAAAAAGGCATCATCAAGTATTTTCCATGAATCATTCTTTAGGCTGTATACCTGAGCTTCACGATACCTGTCGTCAGCATAGTTGTAACCGTCGATATCGAGGTGGAGATCCACGATTCTGACTATTTTGTAGTCATTTGTTTTGGGATCGAAGCCAAAACCATGGTTGCTCGTGCTTGCCCTTGTGCTCGGTGGACGGATGACTTGGAACTCCGGTACAACTTTTGTTTCATCAGTAGCAGTATTCCATATAGTATAGACTTCAAAAGAACACAAACAAACCAACCCATTGCAGCTACCCACAATGTACATCCGGTGTGGGAAATCTTTTGTGAGGCATACATCAAGTGTGTCTTGACTCAAAAAAGCAGACATAAATTTCATAGTAGTGGCATCTTTGTACGTCAACAACATATATGAAGAATTCTTGTTATTCTCGATACCATCAATAACATCATCATCATCATCATTGGAGCATAAGAGAAAATTCTTAAAAATGAAATGTGGGTCAGAAAGGAGAGTGCACCAAGAAGTGGAAACACACCTGAATCGCACCACAGATTTCATCGGCAACCTTAACAAGATATCCATCATCAGTTCCTCCAACAATTCTCTTGTCTCCGCCATCTCCAATGATCGATCTCTGTTTCTTTCTCAAACAAACAGAGAAACTGCCCGGTTGGTTTTTGGTTCTCCCTCCTACTGGCCTGTATGTAAATATGATTTGGGGAAGACTTAACCACTAAGGATTAGAGTACTGATTCGAAGCATTAATGTCTAGAAGAAATAAATTTAATAAATAAAAGGGGATTAGGGATCCTGCAACAATCAATTGCTTCACCCATTTGGGCCCTCGCTAAATAGAAATTCTCCATTTATGGGTCTCAATCTGCCCAAGAAAGCTAATGTGATTGGTAATTACTTATAATGTAATATATGATATCACACCACAAAAATAAAATCTGGTCTGATCCTCCTCCTTTTCTGTGAATTTTTAAATAAGCTTCTCCCCTGCTTTCTTTTCTCTTTCCCATCAATCACTATTTTATTTCTTTTCTTTTTAAGTCTTTTCAACGATATTAATATTTGCAAGTGCCAGGATTCCTTTTTGTTTTAAAATTTCAATATTTTAGCAACCAGTTCTCCATCTTTATAATCACTAGTTTTTTCCGCACATGGTATGCTAATTAATTATCTAATATCCTCTACAAATACTTATTACTAATATAAAAAATAAAAATAATTATGTAAATAAAAGTAATTATATTATCCTATAAAAGAATACATAAACCGAAATTTTTTAATTTATTTATACATTCATTTTTTCCCTAATTTTACAAAAGATTCCTCATACTTCTATTATTTTTTTCATTAATTTTAGGATATCATTTATGGTGTCTGTTATTATTTAAAATACGAGTAATAATATTAGTAAGAATCGTCTTTGCAGTTTCATCGTTTCTTTGGCCTAACTCTTTTTTGCAAAACCGTCAATTAATCTTCTTCCTTTATGATTCCTACAGCAAATACCAATCCCACCTTTCCTTCCATCTTCCTCAGAAGCATCATCTATGTTAACTTTAATCTCGCCATGACTAGGCTTCTTCCATTTTATGCTTGTACCAGGAGCAACATTTCTATTAACAACCGAAGCCTTGGCTGTTAAAGAAACGATGACCATACAGGCTTTAGTTATAGTTATAGATTTTATCTACAGTTTTAATCCACTCTCAAACACTTCGTACTATACTGGATATTTGGTGTGAAAGTACCCACAGGCCACAGCCCACAGATAACTTTTAACCGTTTAGTGAAATTCTGTCTTCTTCCTGCACTCATATCATATATATCAAAGGTCCTTCATTCTAACCTAGAAAACAGAAAGCGCGCATCAATTTATTTCTTCTCAATGAAGAAATAAAAATCTCAGGGCACCACCAAGCCAGCAATGCCCTGACTTCCATTTCAACTTTTTGTGTTACACTTACATGTCACAACAAAGCCACATTTACACTGAGCCACCCACTACCCCATCCAGGGAGACAAGACAACAGATGCTCTTCATCGGCACCTTACCGGTCTCGATCTTCCTCCCAGCCATAAGATTAGAAGAGAAAAAGAGAAAGGGACTAGTGACAGTGTTCTCCTCCAAAGAAACAAGCATCTGGTAGGATGTACTTATGGGTCATATTTTTTAAACCCATTCACAATTAGATTCTACTTGTCATCCACTTTGATGGAGTTCAGTCTTCTCAGTCTCTGGTCAAGCTCTGCAAGCACAGCTGGCTCCTGTTTCTTCCTCTGCTTTGATAGAGTGTTGGTTGTCATTGAACCAATCTTATCAAACGCCACCTGCAATATTTACAGTTCATGTTCATCATCAATTTGGAGGCACATCATTACCAAGTCCAATCTACAAATTGGGAAGTGACACCTCAAGACAACTGAGGGATAAATAACTAGATGCATATATTCATATTATGCAATGAAAGGAGAAGTGAAGATGGAAAAGCGACTACCGATTGGTCTTACCGTCAACAATTCGTCGGGATCGAAGAGGTGGTGCGTAGTTTGCTGTAATATGTATATTACATCACCAACATGATGTGTTAGAAGTAGCTCGTTTTCCTTCATCTGCAATTCCAAGGCATAAACTTAATGTCATTCCAACATTTATCTAAAATTATTCTAAACAAGATATTTATCTAAATTGATATTAAAAAGAGCATTGAGAAGTTAAATGTTGTGAAAAGGAACTGGCACCTTAAATATGGCCAAAGCTACATGGAAAAGAACCTTCGCCCCCTCATAGAAAAGGACATCCCACACACGAAGTGTAGTCTGCAAAATAAGCCCCAGAAAAATTTAAGGATTATTAGGAATCAAAGAACACTTCAATATTTCTATATTCATGAGAAAATATATGAAACTTGTTCAGGACAGAGGCGTGTGGGAGAGAGGGTCAAAAAATGGTTCTAACCTCTGAAGGCAAGCTCTTAGAAAAGAGGCATAGGAACCACTCGGTGGCTACTAGGGATACATCAAACTCCAATCCTTCCAGATGAGCAGATAGCCTGCATTTTTCTCCTCAAATTCTCAACAAAATACTACCATTAAACAGAAACCTAAATCAGCCAAGTCATCATACAGACCTTGGGCACTTTTTCTGAAGCAAATCTTTGAACACTCTTTGTTCAACATGACAGCCTGAAAGGTTAGTTGTGTAGCAGTCATTTACCAAGACATTTTCTAGTAGGACGGCCAACATCCAAAAAGCATCTTCCTCTGTTTTCATCACAAGCAAAAGCAATGCTGCAACATAATTTAGGCCCTGCGCAGAGAATAGTGTTAATTCTCTCACAAAAATCAGAACAACTGACTGAAAAATTGACTATATAAACTTAGCAAAAATCTGTCCGTATTGAAGGTGAAAGCATGTAGACATCTAAAACCTATGTTTGGGTTCCTTGAATCAATTATCAAAAGACAACCATTCATTCCAAAGCAATAATAAAAAAAAGAGCAGACATATCTGATGAGTAAGTCCGACAAAGAGATCCAAATGTCAAGTATTTTGTCCATATAAAAGCAAAGGTCTACTTCTGTTCACAAAAACGAAACCTTTCACATTTTACCAAATAATCACCAAAAAATCTCTGCAGATAAGCTGTGACAACTACAAACCAAACAAGGAATAATATAACTATTAGAATATGCATAGCGGACAATATGTAACTTCAACGTGGGAGCTTGGGATATATGGTACTGTTACTTTTTTGGTAGTAATAGGACACTTTTGCTTGCATGGAATACTATCAAAGAAAACACTAGAAAATAAAAATTACGAGGATTCATTATGTGCAAGATAAATGCAATAGTGAAGAGGAAAAGAAAAGAAAAGAAAAGAATGTGGAAAAACTGTGACAACTGACAAGTATACCCAGAAGAGACAGAATTACTGCCAGAAGACATCCCATGCGCATACAATAAGAGTATGGCATATGAATTTTAAATGAAAAGAATGTCCTTATAACTAAGCAGCATACTTAAAGAAAATAAGGTGCGAAGAACCACCAAAGAATACTCAGAGTCCCTTGCTTGGGCATTTCAGGAGCACTGCTACAAGTGATCACTTCATTTTTCAGTTCAAGGGAGTTTGGACCAACTGCTGCCACCTATTGCAGCTTACTCCTATCCATTTTTGGACAGCTTTGCCCTTCTAGCAAAAACTAATAGAAGAATTATAGAAATATAGAATTATATGCACTGCAACTGGAAGAGATCATTTTGTTCGGTTGAGAGGACCACATAGCAGAACATTACACTAAAATTCAAGCCTTTGCCGCCAAGCCTCAAATTAGGGCACACTGTGATCATAATGGACAATGACTAGAAAAAATAAGACACAACTATCACGAGCAAGGCAGAAATCAGAAAGCGGGCCAAAGTGTTATGCAATGTGCAACATGGAAAAGACTTTTTAAGCAGTTTATATCATATGCTCTCATTGTATAACATAATTGTGCTGCCATTGTTTACAGAAAGTTAAGCCAACTAAATACACACCTGGCAATAGCCAACATCAGAATCGCGGAAAGAATACCCAACAAGGACGCGCCGGAGAGCAGCATGACCCTCTGGGGTGTCTAACCATGGATGACCTGGAAAGGTTCGTGGAAGATCCTGAAATTATATAGAAAGAATTTAAATGACAAAGGATTTGGTTTGATGGATAAGGCCTCAATTTATGTTGGTGATATAAACTCTCAATTTATCATTATAATAAGACAGTAAGTAAAGACCTTATGTACGAAAACTTAAGAAAGGAAGGCTGATGTATAAAATGTAAGACACACGAAGAACAAACTATATATTGCATTCTTAAGATTTTGCATCTCAACTGTTAATGCCTTCATATTAATGACAATAAAGTGGCCATGACACATTTTTTGGCTAGGTCAGATGAGAGCACTCATACTGGAGAACAATTTGAACAACCTATTATACCCGGTGTTCAAATGTGTGAACTTTTTGCAAGTCTGACAAATGTGTGAACTTTTTGCAAGTCTGACAAATAGTAAGTTAGGTTAAAAAAGGGACGTATTGATGTGAAGAATTTTGTTTTTCCTCGATCGCCAATATGACTTTTAACAATTTTAAAACAAAGAGCAACAGTATTATGCCACAACGGCATAGGTAGAAACACAGTGTCAAAACAGCAATCGAGTATCCCGAAGTATTCTAATGGTCTGATCTTTTGCGAATGGCATGCGATACAATCCGAATAAACAGGAAAGTATCAAACCCAAATCAAGTGCCACCAGAACACCCATCCAATTTTCGGGGAAAGATGGAGGCGGAGAAGAGAAAAAGGCAAAGCCAAATTAAGACAAATATACTCTTTCTCAAGACACGCCAAAAGAAGTGCCCAATTCTATGTTGTAAGAAACCAGCCTCATCTAATGCATCACATCCTTCAAATCAACCTTACTTACAAATACAAGCAGAACCATCAACATTATAAAGAGATTGAGATGCGCATGGTCATATCCTATTCAAGAATCTAGCCAACAACAGCAGCGACAGCAATTAAATCGAATAGATCAGACTTAAATCTGAATAATCAATCCATCAATTTCAGTAGGTGCAAGATGAAAAATGCAAATCAAAGTATGACAATGCGCTGAACAAGCAATCAAATCGAATAACATCAAACATCAAACGTCAACCAACACCAAAACCACCGGACCCAAAAATCAGGAGCATCCTCAATGCACTTTGCAGCATCTTAAATCCAACAGAATATCTCATCAATCGACACAAAATATACAAAAATGTATCAGACCCATATCCTGAATTCGGTACTTACATGATCAATCTGCTTCGTAGCTGGTGTAATTTTCCCTTCTACAGCCTTGGTCAGATCATTATAATAGCTCTCTGGCACCGTAGACTTCTTCTTTGCAGCCCCAGAGAGAGAAAACCAAACCTTAGGCCGAAGCACAGGAGGTATCCCCTTCCTTATGAGCCTCTTCAAAGTGATTGCATTAGCTAAAGTTGACAATTTGAGAGAAGATTTCAATGCAATCCCTTCGGCTATTGAGAAAACCTGAGGCTGCAAATACCAATTAGCACCTTTGCTAGCCTCCAAAGACCACCATACCCTTCCCTGCTCCCTCACCTTCTCCCTAACCTCATTCAATACGTTAACGTCATCCACATTGCCTTCCACAGTGAACCCATAGAGGTCTTGGAATTTGACAACTAAATTTGCCCTTCTGGAATGGATGCTTGGCCTCAAGATAATTGGGATTTGATGTTGGATTTCTAAAGAAATCTCTCTTTTTCTGTCAGCTGTATACATATCTGATTTCCTTGTCTCTCTTTTTCTTTCTCCTGTTTGTGGGTTCTTTCAACAGTGACGGTAATTGGCAACAAAGAGCAAGGCTTTCTTCAAAAGGCTACAGGGTTATAAACATAAGAAACGGTCAACTCTTTGAAGCTAACAATTTGAGAATTGAATTGGCTTCAATGGCTTCAAATGGGTATTTAATAACCTACAAAATTGATTACAACAAAGGACAGGTTTACATTTGGAAATGGGTGTAAAGGACCCTTTGATGATATTCAAAAAAAAAAAAAAGCTTTAGAATTTAAGAATAAAATGTTACACCCACACAAAAAGAACTTGGAAAAATCTTTCCCTTTCTACATGTGGGCTATAAACTGGGAAACAACAAGAAGGGACAAGAACAAATGAAGACCAAAACCCAGAAACAGATCCTTCTGTTAGTGTGTATAGAGAGAGGGAGAGAGAGAGAGACCAGTTTAGAAAGTCCTTTTAGGGAAAAAGAAAAAAAAAAAACAAGGAAGGGTGGAAGAAACAGGGACCCGGCTCTTCAGGGGAGACCGGAGCTTGAAGCTCAGATGATTATAGAGGACTCATCGGGTAAATAGGTGGTCTGAGGTGGACTTCTCTCTTCAATTCTCTCTTGATGGAGGAGAAAAATGGAGTGGATTGATAAAAGGGACAAGGGACCAGACTGCAAAATGGCGTAATGTTTTCTAGGGGCTGATTTACAAATTCTGGCGAAAAATCCGTGCTTTGAATATATTTTGTGTTAGAAATGAACGTTGTAGTGGGACTAAAGTGGTTCTTTTTCTATTGAAGAAGAGAGACGTTGGATGTGAGAGAGAGAGAGACGAGAGGGCCAGGTAGGGTTAATTGGCTGTGGGCTGTGGCTTGAATGTGTGTATAGGGGGTAGGTGCTCGGTTAAAATTAGAATCAAACCCCTGTGTTTCCCTTTTTGTAAAACGATTAAATCATAAAAATGCCCTTCATAGGTGGGTTGGGTTGGTTTTTCTCCATGTTTAGCTTATACATTTCTACAAAAAATTAACCGTTGATTTGTCATTTCTATTACTACAAGTTTGGCACTAACAAATGATACTACCTTATCTCCAAAAACAAACTATCAATGAATTTCTTATCCTTCAAGTGTTATGGAAATATGTATAATAGTGTTAGCATATGATGGTTGGAAATGTACACAATAAAATCATAAAAATAAAATTTAGAATAACTAATTAAACAAAATCGTTATGAGAAGTGATAATTTAACTAGAATTGATCAGTTATTAAACAAATAAAAAATATATATGATCTCATATCATGTTCCTCTCATACATTTATGCTGAGAAAACCTGTACTACTACATTCCCCAACTAATTGGCCACTTACATTTTAATTTTGAAGACAATACTATTTCAACTACGTGTGTATAAGTATAACCAACCAATACTTGTGTAATTAGGGATTAAATTTTGAATTACCACGACTATTATTAACTCACCAAGGAAAGCGGAGAAAATTTGTAACAGAGGGGTACTTCTGTAAATCCGATAATAAGACGCGTTTGCGGCGACACTAGCGGGAAGGACAGACAAGTAATTAAGCAATTAATCGTGTGAACCCACACCAATCATTTCCTCTAACAGTGATGAGCTGGCTGTTTCGGGCCCCACAGAATATGTGGGCCACCCCCTCCATAACGCGCGCGAAAATGCAAGGTATCACGTGCGACGGTGCGAGCCTCTCAGAGAATTTTTTATATAAAAAAAAAAATATACAAAAATGGTGCCCGGAGGAGGAAGCATTTAGGACAAAGACAAAAGAAAAAAAAAAAACAAAGAGAGTGTTTGTGTGGCTTATGTGCCGGAAGTATTTACACGTGCGCTGTTATTTTCGGACAAAGGATATGAACATTTAATGGGGATAAGGTTTTGTGGAGACCATTATTTTTTTTAATTAATAATAATTAGATTTCCCGTTCCTGTCTACGTATCTTCGTTAACAGCTAGACAAGTGGCCGGGTTTGGGGTTTTGGTGGGGGGGAGGAAGCCATGGGCCGGCCTGCAAACAAGGGAACTGGGCCGGTCAGCTGGGTAGGTCCCACCTGGTGAGGATCTGCTCCTCACTTTGCTTCGGTCTAACCACCAATGGTGAACTGAGGACTAAAAAATTATAAGAACTTTGGGAGTGATTTTGTTTTTGCATGTTTTGGGAGTAAAGGAAACAGATTTTTTTTTATACTGTGTTAAGTGAACTCTTTGTTGTTTTTTTGTTTAGATTTTGATGTATCTTGTCAAAGATTTAGTTCCCCTGGCCCTGGTCCACTCCACACCAAGGAACTTCTATTCCAAGAAAATGAGAGTAGTTTCTGTAACGTTGGTTGTTATGTGTAATTAATAATGTACGTAAATTTGCCTAAAACAAATATTATATGACATGCTATCGACACTTTAGTTAGTTCCATCTTAAAATATCTCAATTTTTGGGATCTTTCCAATTCTAACAATGTAGTGCTATTTGACCGGCCCAGTATTAGTAAATATATGTTCTTAAGTCCAGACCCACGCAATTTTAATAATTATACGCCCGGATAGGATGATTTTAAAAAAACCATATAAATTCACTGTAGGAATGTAGTTAACAGTGAATTTAACAGTTTATAAAATAACTAACAGTTAGTTTTCTCATTAGAGACAGGCGGTGGATCGTAATTGATTGCAGTATATCGATCACTTCATACAGCATATAATAATCCCAAATAGTTTTGTCAACTCACTTTTAATCATCATTATGGCCAATTCTTTCTTTTCTTATTTTGAACTCAGCCTATATATGAACCTTCTACGTAGCATACCCAAGTCCTTAATCCTAAACAAGTTTCGAATAAGATGGAATACAGCAAAAAAAAAAAAAAAAGAAAGTCGTACTAAAGACACATATTTATAAGGCTGTAAAAATGTAAAAGGGTCAATTTCACCTACCCCATGTTATCATCATAAGTCCTCCAATAATACTAACTATTATAATATGCATAACGGTGGATTGATTATGAAGATGACCACCGTCGAGCCATGATAGAGAAAGGATATATAGAAAAAGGGTTACTTGAGGGCCAGTGAAGTTATCATATGATACATATGAGGTCCCTTTGCATTCAATGAAACGTTTTTCATTGTATTATTATACTACCACGTGCTGCCACCGAACTTCTTCCTTTGGTAGAAAGACACGACTACTACAGTCCTCATGGGATAAGGATTGCCAAGGAACTGTGCAGCTAAAGCAAAGTCCCCCATCATAATTCAGAAATGGAGTGCTTGATGTACTATTCAACACACCACATCTTGCCTGATTAGGTCGCCCAATTTCTTTTTTCTTTTAATATTTAATCAGCACATCTATAGTAATTAAAAAGAGAGCATATGCAACTGTTTTAGCTGTCTAAACCTTCATTAATCCTTCTAGAATCTACTCATCAATACTCTTAACATATTTTTAAATGAAATCATGATTTCTCCATCTCCGATAGAAAAATAAACAAATAAACCTTTTATCTCGCTCCTTTTTCTCCTTTGAACCAGAACAAGAAGAAACATACTTTGTACGTAGTTGTACCCATTAAAAAGGATCCTGTTTCATTATTTTATATGCCATTTCGTTGAGATTTCGAAAAACAGAAGGGCTTACAAAAATTAGAATACATTCAAATAGATATCTTTTTTTGTGAATTTGGCCACGTTGACTGGGTTAGCAAAAATGTTGGATCCTGTCACTGTAAACGTGACCATAACTCTCTCAGCCACAAATCGCCAGGTTGGTTTTAGAGGAGGCACACATCTTCTTCGAGATTAAAGCTACGTGAGCCCACGACCCCACTAGTCCACCACAATTTTTTTTTTTGTGCTAGCGAATGCTAGAAGTTCCTTGGATATTTCGTGAGTTGTTGTTAACCAAAATAATTAAAAGTTGCTTCATTAGTATTTTCCCGCTTAAACAAATCCAAGTTGTTGAGCGGCTTAAACTTGCATTGCATCACTATCGATCAGTTTAGTTTTGTTTATAGTCCCCAAGGGAAGGTTGGACCATGGGTGGTTCAAAAAATTTATAAAATAATTATGATGAGATGAGACATTTCACATATATTTGGATCCTCACGAGTTCTTTAAAGATAAAATCTTTTTCTTTTTTGAACTTATTTGATACCCAATCAACGACTAATCCAAGAAAATACAAGATATTGGTCGTTGCAAGAAAAAAAAAAAAACCTTCTCGGGGTATAGAAATGTAGATTTGAAACTATGCCTTTGTGGATTGACAAATCCTAAGTCTCGCTCTATATCTATAGAAATGCAGCAACTTTATAAATTTGATTAATACATCTAGTTCATAGTCTTTTCCCTTTCATGGCCTTGCTTTTGTTGATTAATTGTACGTTTACTCAGGCCTTCTTGATTGTTTTTGTATCTTTGATCTGGTTATACTTTTATATATTATTAAGGGTCCCCTAACCAAAGTTTCGCAATGAAATTTTTTTATTCTAAAAAGGTGTTTTTGACAATTCAGAATTTCAAAAACGGACCAACGAAAGCTGTTAGGCCAAAAAATTGTCACGTTTTTAGGGCTTCATTACAAAATACCCCCTGAATTTTCGGTCAAAATAGGATCACCCCCGACAAAAATAAACCGGTATTTGACCCCCTAAACATTTGAATTTCACAATTTAACTCATTCTGTTAGGGTTTTTTACATTTCTGTTTGTTCATTTAACGGAATACACGGATGATCGACATGTGGCAAGATCATCACCGTTTGATTCTTTTTCATTTTAACTTTACGAAAAATTATAAAAATGGGGAAAAGACAAACAATTTAATAACTATTACTATTTTTAAGCAAAACAAAAAAATAAAATATTTATATCACAAGAAAATGAAAAATAAAGGAGGAAATCCGGCAAAAAGTTTGGCTTAGTTATCCGTTTGATAAAATTTTATTTTCTATTTGAAACGCCCCGACCCGTATTTACCGTACACAGTAAACACGTGCCGGAACTGTGACGACCCAACCAAATAAACCCTAGCATACAGTGTGAACAATATTAACTCAGGCCCAACGGCCCAAAACAGTAAACAACATAAATAACATATCCGGCCCATTGGCCCAATAATAGCGAAAACATGCACAGCGGAAGACTTATAAAGACTCACATATACACTGTATGCATAAATGCAATCTATGGATCCAAGCCTGTCCAAGGGTACGCATCAGCTTGCCCGGTACGTTCCTGCACTACAAACAACTCATCCTACGGGATGAAACCCCGCAGGCGAGGGGTGAGTCCGAAGCGCTCACCGACGAAAGATAAACAGTGATATATTCAACCATAACACTTTCGAAGTAAAACAACTATCACAACAATAAGCAAACCCTCACATCACAAGGTAACTATCACAAACAGCATAACAGTGGAATACAACTCAAACAACACAACAGAAGAAACCAACACAAGCAACACGACAGAGGAATCTACTAAGTCATATCAAGCACGTCATATTCAATACTGAACCAAGACCCAAAGATTACTTATTAGTTTTTTTATTACCAATTTTATCTTCCGGGCCCCGTCACTGGACAAGCTAGGGTCGTACCTGGTTATTAACTAATTCTGGATGCCAGGCCCCACCACAATCCGGGATCAACATCCCCATATCTCAAATCCGGGATCAACATCCCAATATCTCAAATCCGGGGTCAACACCCCAATATCACAAATCC
>JAKUCV010000898.1:0-61006 GCA_028386065.3 Turnera subulata | reverse complement strand
GGCGGCTGGAAAAAGAAAATGGAGAAGAAAAGAAAGAAAAAAGAAAAGAGAAAGGAGAAAGAAAAGAAAGAAGGGAAAGAAGAAAAAGAAGAGGGAAGAGGAGTGGGGCCCACGTGGCCGGGAAAAACCGAGAGAGAGAGAAGAAACATTGCCGGGAAAGAGGAAGAGGAAGGAAAGAGGAGAAAGAAGAGTGGCTCGGAGCAAGCTCGTTGGCGGGTCCGGATTATCGCGTCGGAATCCCGTAGACGCAGGGATACTCCCGTCTTTCCGACAGATCCCGTCCCGAGTCCAAAAATATGACTTGGGCTCAGAAAATCCCATTAATCCTCATGAACGTCGTCCAAGTCTCGGAACTGGAAACCGAGGCTCGGTTAGTTAGGAAGACACTCCCGAGCGCGGGAAAATTCTCGGTTTCGAAAAACGACTACCGATTTACCTCGAATTAATTACCCGAGATTAATTCAACAGTAAATCACGGTGAAACAATTTCTACAGTCCCGGTAAAAATCCAAATTTTACCCGGGCTGTTACACTATTAGTTTATTTCTAAAGAAAATAGAAAAAAAAATTATGAGAATGAGGAAAAAATAACATAAATATAAAATTATTTTTTAGTTTTCTAAAATTTCATAAAACCAAAAAACTTTAGTTATTTCAAATTGACTCTTTAATTTTTTAAAAAATAAAAATATGAAAAAAGACTAATTGTATAACTTTTTATCATTTTATTCTTTAAAAAATAAATAATTATAAGAAAAGAAAAAAGAAAATTTTAACATTATTAGATTTAAAACAAGAAAAAATAAAATATTTAAATGATAGGAGGAAAAAAGTGGCATGAGAACTTTGGCCTATTTATGTGTTTGCTAATTTTTTTTTTCTTATTATATTTTTTGCAAAAAAAGGAAAGGAAAAAGGCTTTCAACCACTAACATCCAAATATAAATATAAATATTGCTTTTATTGTTTCCTAAAATTTCATAGAAACGTCATTTTGAGTTTTAAAAAAAGAAAATTTCAATTAATTCTGTAAAAACAGAAAACTGATGCAAAAAACATTAAAAATTATTTTTGCAACCTCATTATTTTTGCAATCTCAATGAAGAAAATTTCAAAATTATTTTTGCAACCACCGCCACCAAACACCACCCACTGCCACCACAACCATCATAACCACCGCCACCAAACACCATAACAATAACATCAAAACCATCCCAACCTCCCTCCTCCTTTCGTCCTCCACCCCTCATGTGCAACCACCCAAAATCCAATCTCAAAATCTAAACCCAAATCCAAAAACCAAAACTAAAATCCAAAATCTAAAAACTAAAATCAAAACGGAGCCTTCATCCCCGCATTTGCAACCACCCGATTTTCTCCAACCACCGCCGCCTTCACCGACCAGCAGCAGCAGCAGGGCGATCACCACCACTGCATCCCCTCCAAGCCCAAATTAGATGATTACGCCCCTTCCTTGGAGGACGATGATGACGAGGACTCCGATTCCTCTGACCTAGTCTCCATCAAGATCCGCCAGGACATAACCCTCGCCGTCCATTCCTCGTCCAACGGCCTCACCGGTAATGCCAAGCCCCCCAAGAGCCTCTTCGATTCCCGCATCTCCGATGCCAATCCTTCCTCCTCCTCCGCCTCGTCTTCGTCGTCGTTTTGGCCGTCCTCCTCCTCCTCCTCGTCGGCTTCGTCATCTTCGTCATCTCCTCTCCTGCAATTCTTCGTGAAGAAGATCGGCGACGTGCGGAACCTGGTCATCCTGGCGAACTGCGATGACACCGTGATGTCGCTGCACAAATCGGGATGATGACGGGGATTTAGGTGGTGGAACAACGACTCATCTTCAAAGGAAAGCAACTAGAAGAAGAGGAAGGAAGAAAAAAAAAAAAGAAGAAGAAAGGAAGAGGAAAAAAAGGAAATGTCGGGTGAGGAAGAAAAGAGAAAAAAGAAAAAAAAAAAGAAGGAAAGGAAAAAAGAGGAAAAAAAGAAAGAAGGAAAAAAGAGGAAAAAAAAAAGGAAAAAAGGGAAGGAGAATACAAAAGAAGAAGAAAAAGAAGAAAAAGAAGAAAAAATTAGGGGGCAAATCAACGGTCATGAACAATCCACGAGTCCACCATCCACAACTCCGTTAATTTTCTGTTAGTAAACAGAATCGGTCCAACCAAAAGGGGTAAACCAAAGAATAATAAAATTTAGGGGGTCAAATACCGGTTTTTTTTTTGTCAGGGGGTGATCCTACTTTGACCTAAAGTTCAGGGGGGTATTTTGTAATGAAGCCCGTTTTTAGAGTTTGATGAAATGTCGGCACTAGAGGTGGCAAAATGGGTTGGATACTCAATGGGTTACCCATTTAACCCATGGATAAATGGGTAATGGGTATAAATGGGTCAGTATAATTTTATATGGATCTAATTGGGTAATTTATCCATTTAACTCATAAAATAGTGGGTTTATATGGGTTGGGTAATGGATATCCATGAACCCATATATTAGTAATCTAATTCAATTATCCACGTGGGCCAAGATGGGCCCAACCCATTTGGGCCTAATTGGGCCTATTGGGCCCATCCTGGCCCAACCAATATGGGCCCAATTTTGCTCGGGGTGGGTCTATTTGGGCCCGTCCCGGCCCGCCCTATATGGGCCAGATGTGGGCCTATATGGGCCCAATGTGGGCCTAGTTGGGCCCAACATAGTCCAAACCATACAGACCTAGTTGGGCTCATATGGGCCAATTTAAACCAGACCGAGCACATCTCGTTCGCGCCTAGTTAGGCTCGTATTGGCTATGCCGGGTTAATAACTAGGTCGGATTAATATTCATAAAGTTAAAAAATTTAAGATACAAATTTTAAAAATATATATTAAGTCTTAATATTATATGANTACAGACCTAGTTGGGCTCATATGGGCCAATTTAAACCAGACCGAGCACATCTCGTTCGCGCCTAGTTAGGCTCGTATTGGCTATGCCGGGTTAATAACTAGGTCGGATTAATATTCATAAAGTTAAAAAATTTAAGATACAAATTTTAAAAATATATATTAAGTCTTAATATTATATGAGTAAATAGGTACACCCACATTAAATGGGTCTAAATGGATAAATGGGTAACCCACATTAAATGGATTTAAATGGATTTGGGTATCTATTTAAATTTTTTAATGGGTCATAAATGGATAAATAGATATAAATAGATATGACCCATTATGACCCAACCCATGGGTACCCATGGACACCCATTTTGACACCCCTAGTCGGCACCCACTCCTAAATCAAGGATCGCTAGATCGTTAGCCCAAGACCTTCCTACTTCAGCTTTTTAATGATTTTATTTTTGTGGACTTTGCCGAAAGCCCAATTCCGTACAATTGATATTGTAAATCAAAATTATCAATTGTATTGATAATTGAGAATTTTGATTTACATTTTATTGATGATTATTTTTTCTGCAAACAATATATTCTTTCCATTTATCACCTATAATAAATACATTTATAATAGTTAATGTTCTGTAGTTTTTCTCATCAATAAAATATTTCCTACTTTGATTTAAAACTATCATCATGCTTCCGTTTTTAAAATGAACGTATGTCTTCATTATCAAAAATAAAAAATAAAATGAACATATGTCTTTGTTTGATAGTTTACTCATTTCTAATTCAACTCGAATTAGCCATTGAGAAACTAATTATATCAAAATTATAATTCGATAGTCTCTCTAAAAAATTAGACTATTTAAACCTAAGTGAATGTAAACTAAACTTTTTTAAAGCAATTTCATTGAAAATTACAAAATTTTCAAGAATTCATTATCGTGTGACAAATATCAATAATCAATTTAATCCTGCTTTAACGCATGGTATTTTGTCAATAAGTCTCTGAGAAAACATCCAGCTACTTATCATGTCCTATATATCAAGTTTTAAGATTTTTTTATTACTTTAAGATTTTTCTTTAAATTAAACTACTTATTTTCACTCTGAAAAATATATTGCTTTTATTCTTCATCTACCTGCACATGTACTTTCTGTTTTTTCTACCCACCCATAGAAACTGACCACTTAATTGTATATATAATTCTCTTCTACCTATCACCAAATTGGATGATAACCATATTAACTTTTATATAGATTTGTAACATACTTGCTTTGATCTAAATAATACAAAATTTTGTATAGAATGGCAGGTTTTGGAAAAAATTTGGTTACATATATATATAAAGATACATAATATAATATATTACTACTCCCAGTATATAGAAAAGAAAATCCAATAATATAGGCATTGGACCCTCATGATATGTGTCTACATCCATTAGACATTTGATTGCTTTTGTCATCATTAGATAAATTAATGTATATTTAATGTATTTAAGACAGTGGTATTATGTTTTGTTGTAGTAGGCTCATTTTGTTGTTTTTTTTTATCTGAAACAACAGTCCTATAACCCACCCTCATACAAAAAATAATGATATAAATATTAGAATTAGAAACTAATTACTATTTAATTATTCTCTAAGCACAATAAGTTAGCCCTTGGGATTTATCCTTCTATACTAGGATACATTGATAAATAAATACAATTATCTTTTTTAAAAAAATTTTGAAGGGCGTCACTAATTTTAAAATATGGGCTCTGGTTGAGCTCGATTAGGCTGGATTGAGCTCGTTTACATTAAAAATATGTTTAAATTCGACATCCAAATCTAACTTGGTAATTGAGTCATGTAGTGCAATTAGGTATGTCAAATAGTGGGCCTTGACCTAATAAAATTTTAAAAACTCAATGCTTCCGAATTTTACAAGCTGAATGCAGTCAAACTCGAGCTTTCATAATATCGAGTCGAATGAGCACTTTTATCAAGCCGTTCCAACCGAAGCAATATACTGGCCGTACAGGTCCGAAAATTGATGAAGATCTAGAGCCATTCATCAGATTTATAGCGTGCCAATGGATGGGTGAAACAAGTTGGTGTAAGAGGCTTTGTATCATCAATTTTTGGCACAAACTAAAATAGACAAGCCCATGACAAAACAATCCAAACCAAACTCAAAGTTACCCGACAAACTAACCCAAGTCATACCTAAGACAAGCCCACTAGGTAAAGAAAAATGGCAAGCCTAAGTTGTCAAACCCACACCCGACAATTCATAATTTCATACAATTCGCAATCCTAAAATGTAAAACACTAATTTTCAATTTCTCATTCACTCACTTGTCTCTCTCTTGTAGGCTGCAGCTGCCACTGGAGTTTCTCCTCCCTTCCCCACAACATTCATGCCATCGTTGCCTCGCATGTGTTGCAACAATCCCAAACCCTCAAATCCCTTAATTTAAACCTTGTTCGAATCAATTCTCAAGGTCTTAAACCTGCACTAATTGGTTGTTATCTTGTTGATTGAAATTTCTAGAAAATTGGTGCAATAAACAAATTTGTTGCTCTATCATTTCAAGGTTTGAAAAAGTTGGTATTGGTAGCCATGAAACTGACTGATAGTCACGTCGGTATTATTCATTATTATGTCGATCTGTTCGAATAGAAGTTGGCACAATATAAGTCGGTATTACGGGCCGTTAGAAATTTCATATCGATCAAGAAATCGGAATGTTTTGTTCACCCAGGAAAAATGAAAAAGAAAAGGACTCCTTGGATGGTTTTGTGTGTATTGTATTTTTGCACTAGTTAGTCCAGTTAGTATAATTTTAATTCCCTTTTAATTTATGCCAATGCTTATTTGACCGTGAAGAATTGTTTTAGCAGGTCGTTTAATCATTGTAGAATCCTTTGCATATTATTCTGTGTTGTAATAAAAATCATTATTGAATTAATTTTTTGATGAGGTGTCTTAATCCCATGATGGAAGCTCTTGCACCCGAGGTGAGCAGCCCCGTTTGAGGGAGGGGGCAATGAGCAATTAGTCAATGCTGCGTCGGTTCTTCAAAAAAGTAGATGTTTCACGAGTTATATGAATTACAACAAATTCATTAGTTCTTGTCATTGATTAGTTATGATATCCAGTTTTTCACAATAAAAGAATTTTGTGAGCACACATGTTATCCAGGAAGTCAAACAACATACAGAGACGGATTATATATACTATCGGGATGGAAAGGGTCCGACGGTGAAAAGCTGTGCGGTAGGCTTTAAAATCCAGGCCGATATTAAGAGCCAAAAAAATGTAAGTAATTAGTACACTATAGTGGTGGGTGAAAGTTCAAACCATGAAAACGACACTGAGAAGTACAAAATGTATGTTCGAATTTGTCAATTGATTAAACATGACACCAACCAATTATGAAGGCCTATATTAGTTTAAAAAGGGAAAGTAAACACTTTGCTGACATGGTTTTTTGTGTATATATGAGACATTGACAAATACTTGCATAATATGCGCAAAGAGAAAAAGAAAAGACAATTATTCCGTACTAATCTTGCTTTTGTTTTATATTTAATTATTCATATGAAGAATGTTAACACATTGTACAAATTAAGACCATCATTATATAATTGAACACATTATGAATCTACTAAAAAATTTAATCAATTTGCCTCTCAATCTTCCATTATTGTGATAGGGGCCGGGCTAATCAAAAGAGAGGAATAACTGAAGAGAAAAAAAACTGGAAACAACAGAATCATTATAGCAATCACATTTTGCAGTCATGAAAAGTTGATGATTGTCGGTGTTCATATACATATACATTGGAGGAGAAAAAAATGAGCAAAAATCCCAAATTATAAATTAAAGGAGGAGAAGAGGTGAAGAACAATATAAAGATTTGGAAGGAGAAACTATGGAAAACTCAGCCAAGCTTTTTTCCATTGATATATATCAACCTGCCTTGAATTTCTAAGAACATAACATAATTTTTCTTATGCCTACCCATTCCCAATTTTTAAACCCATATAAGAAAAAAGAAAANGTGTTCATATACATATACATTGGAGGAGAAAAAAATGAGCAAAAATCCCAAATTATAAATTAAAGGAGGAGAAGAGGTGAAGAACAATATAAAGATTTGGAAGGAGAAACTATGGAAAACTCAGCCAAGCTTTTTTCCATTGATATATATCAACCTGCCTTGAATTTCTAAGAACATAACATAATTTTTCTTATGCCTACCCATTCCCAATTTTTAAACCCATATAAGAAAAAAGAAAATGTTTTAAAAAAAGTAAATATACCAACAACATATATATAGATATTTATTGAACAAATTAATCAAAAACTTGAACATGACCATGATGAACAAGCTATAAAGATCAAAGGGAGGACATTAATGCCTGGCTTTCCCATGTACGCCGCGAGAACTTCCCCGATGAATTCTTCACGGGAAAGAAGACTCCATCTCTCACAAGCAAATGCCACATCCTTCACCGAAGCTAAACCCAGAACCTTGAAACTCTACACGTATGTCATCATCATCATCCTTCTCTTTGCTGGTGATTATTACCATTTCTTCTTCTTCTTCTTCCTCTGTCTCTTGTCTTTCACTTCTTTCTAAAACTGGAAGATATTAAAGAGTCAAAGTAGAGAGGAAGAGAGATAGACAGAGATGCCTAGGAGGAGTCGACACTTAAAAACTATACAATATAAAAAGGGGTTAAGGAAGAGAGAGAGAGAGATGGGAAGGAAGAAGAAAGGGTGTTCCCAAGAAGATGATGACGAGCGTTTCCCGTTGATGTTGTTTTCAAAGGTTGAAGGGTTTAATTTTTCCTACTTTGTGGGCCAACATAAAACCAGGCCCTTTTTGTTTCACACGTTGGGGGTTTCCTCTCTGTTTTACCCTCTCTAAATTCTAATTACTCGGTCAATGACTTTTCGTGTGTTTCTTTTGCTTCATTTTTTGTTTTTTTCTTGGATTTTGATAAAAAAAATTTTATCTTTCAAACAGAGCTTGGATTGAATAAGATCTCCAAAGATTTTGCAATTTTTAATTCGAATGTAGTACAGGCTAAGTTGGTGTTGTGAATTCAGGCAAAAAAATAGTTTAGTGTTGTGAATGCTAAAACCTAAACCTAACCCGGCTGAAATTAGATTAATCAGGACGAAAATTGTGAATACCATTATAATTAATTAGGAAAAAAGGAACAGTATAACCCTCTGTTGTGGTATAGGAATCAATGTCACCCATTAGGAGTATTATTTTTCTTTTGATGGCCAAGAATTACTTACTATCAAAAGCAAGTAAGTATCAGCCGGAGGGTACAGGACACACAGTATAGCAACTGTGTAGTTGTTGGCAAGTAGTATTATATATTTTTGCACTCAAACAAAAGAGAGGGCCTTGAATTAGGGGACAACATATTAAAAGGCTTTAATGGTGGTCGCTTAAGGGGTCTATTAAAAAATGTGGTACGACAATATTATAGTATCGTGCGTGGTACGACAAGAGCGTAGGTGTTTATGATATGAGATTGAAAGACACCTGTCTTGGTTTTTTAGTTGTCTTAGGCCGATGTTTCTTCTTATTCTGGACTGCAGAAGAGTAATTTGATGCAATATAAGATTGATAACAACAAATTCTAGTCGGCAAGGTTCAGTGTTTAAGGGTTTTTTTTTTTTTTGAACCATTCAAGGGTTTTTTATGAAGCGCCGTTTCCTTATGAACAAAATTGGTTAAGCTGTTATATGGCTAAATTACCAGGAGGAAAGAAGACACGAATGAAATCTTTTATTAGCGGTAAAATTTTATAGTTGACGTGCCAGGGAGAGACAACAAACTTGGATGAAACTGATATGATTTTGTCTAATTAATAAACCGGCCGAGGATAAGAGAAACAATAATATATACAAAGTAGGTTTTTACTAGGGAAGGGATTTCTGGGTAATATATTGTGACTGTACATATTATATTATCCCATCCTAATGTACATAAAATCAAATCCATGTTGAGTTTCAAAAGAATAAATATGAAAAAATAGGACCCAAGAGCCAATTTGGTTAACAATCAATTTTGATTAATTTCATTCAACGCAAACACACTGGTATAGATTTATGTCCCTCAAATATGGTTACACCTAACTCATAAACTTTAGCACATGGTTTCATGTTGCTGCATCGATTACAGACAATTGTCAATCAAGCTGCCCAAATAATGCGACTGACAATTCGTGTACCAGCATAGTTTTCTCTAAAAAGTAAGTTTTTTTTTTTTTCTAGAAGAAGGTAGAGCATTTTTCAAGAATACGATTGTGTGACTATTTTTTGACCATGGATTTTTAGCATTTAGCACTGCTAGTCAAACAAAAAACAGAGGGATTTTGTCAACTTCATGTCCCCCTAATGCCTCATTTTATCTCACTTTACTGGTTAAGTTTAGAAAGCCCAAATATATTGAGAAAGCCATGGGCCATACATGAGTTGGGCCCCATCTTAGAAAACCGTATTACTTGGTATAATAACTAGTGTTACATAATGATCAGTCTCACTTTAATGGGCGATAGAAACTCATCAATTCATTATACCACACACGAGATAGCCTTTAAATTAAATGGAACCCAAAAGAAAAAGAAAGCAGTAGACTTTAGACTAGAGAAATGATTATTTACAATTATTGTGCACTGTAAACAGAAAAAAAAAAAAGTGACCAGAATTGACACTTTATGGGAGGGTCAATCGAACAGTGAAAGGTGGAGTAGTTCGTCACGAAATTATTGAAATCCGACAATTATTCTCAATTTTTTCTTACAATGACAAATGCATTTTTTTTTTGACCGGCAAGAAGCGGTTGAGGAGGAGAGGTTTTGTGGTCTCGTTAAATGATTTTTGTCATTTGACCTAACACCCCGTACGTCTCGTGTCGTGATATTTGGCCTTCAACTGTGGAAATTTATCATTCGAGGAGAGAAGCTTACAAGTCCCCAGAAAATATGGAGAGTTGGTAGGAGGAATCTTGTCCTCGCCTAAGGCATCTAGGTTCCAGTGGCTATAATGTCATTTCAATCAATCAAACATTTTTTTGAGAAAATTCAATCAATCAAACATAAAGCCAACAAAAAGAAGAAGAAAATTTTTAATATAACATTTGATTATAACCATCTTAAGTCTTTTTTTTTTTTAAAAAAAAACATCACTATAATTGTTTATCGGGCATAATCTATACTATCTCGCAGTTCAAATAAATCTACAATAACCGGAGACATGATTAGTGGCAACAGAAGCATATTCACCCTTTACGTGAAATATCAACAATTAGATATGAGGTTGAAAACTCGCATGAAAAGTTAAACCTTTGACTCACATTTTAAAAAGTACGTGCACGTGTAACTGTGGAAGGATTTTAATAGTTCTGTTTTTTTTGTCGAAGAAAAATAAAAGACAGTGTCATCATCGCCCGCATAAAACGATTATACACACTCTAAACAAACTGAAAAGCTGAACGTGAATGAGAGAAGGGGACCTTTTTTTTTTCCTTTTTTGTCGAGAGTAGAGGGAACTTACAAATAGAATAGCCATAGGCATAGCCTTACATGGCAATCCAAGTGGACTTTCCAGGCGACGATGATAAAAGGAAAAAAATCAAATTTCTTTAGGACACCGAATATGGATAAACAAATCATATGCAGCGGCGGGGAACACAAATACAAAACAGAAGTGGGTAGAAAAGCACAAATTTCAATGAAGATGGAAGATTAGAAGGTCATCTAATTGGAAAATTTTTTGAAGTTTTCAAGTTACCCCATGTAAATAGTTGAATTGGAGCGTGTTCGTACCATTTTTCAACACAATTTTCCATACAGAAGTTTGGGTCCGTTTGAAATTCCATCCGTAGAGAAACCAGACAAACCACCGGACACGGTAAGTGCTTGCATCATGATGAGGTATAGGGACACCACATCCACATCATGCCATGTTTTATGTTTTGATGTTTTTTTAAAGAAGTACAAGTTCAATATCTTGATTGATCTCAACAAGTGAGCAATACGGACAATCTAATTGGGCCTTCACTGCTAAAACTCGCCCTCGCAGGAAAGTAGAGGCCACCAAATCAAGTTCACTCCATGGGCAAGTTTCTACGACTTCTGGTTTTTATACTTTTTTGGTGGGTCCAAATTGTGATTCTAGTTGATAAGTCCTTCTTCTGCTCACAACGTTGGGCCCAGTTCGGTTCAGTTTAGTTATTTCCAGCTTTAAAATTGGAGATCATGTTTAAATTATTCAATTTTGCCGAGATACCTCATAAAAAGAAAAAAGAAAAATGCTGACATATGCTCATTTAGCTCGGTTCAGTTTTTGGCTAAACAGAGGGGGTTTTATATCATTATATGTAGGTGCAAAATCGAACAGTACGCAGAACTTTAGCCTTGTTTCACTTTCACACCACACAGGAAAATTCTTTTCCACTTTTGTACAAAGAAGTAGATATCAGGGGAAAAAAACATATATCAATAGGGGGATTAGATTTTTGTGTTAATTTTCTATTCTCTCCTTTTATTTTTCGGTTGTTAGGATAAGAATTAACTGCGATTTCCTAACAATCTGAAAATAGTAAACATAACACCCAAAATTAGAACCAACTCAAAAACTCTAGCCGGAGACAAAACTTAAATTCCCTGTTGATCCGATTGTTTCACACAATAAATCCACCACCGTGTCACTCTTTCATTGCTGTTGATCCGATTGTTTCACACAATAAATCCACCACCGTGTCACTCTTTCATTCACCGACAAATATGGGTCATTAGTTTTTTTCCTTTCCGGGCTGAACGTAGAATATGGTAGCTGACAATTGGTAAAACAACATTGATTGTGAATTTATAATTATGTTCATTAACTTGGTGAATCCATCTTTGTGGTAAGTATATCAATTACCGGGAAAAAGCTCCTTCGCAAGAGCAGTAAAAAAGCTCATAATCACAGGTGGTTGGGGATAAGTGGAGACCTCCAACTCCGGGGACTTGGAAATTGAATCTAGCCGGGAAGTGTGATGCTTCGGGCTCAACAATGGGTGGCATTTGCAGAGACGAACATGGTAGATGGATTGTAGGTTTTGTGTCCGGAGCAGATTTTTGAAGCCTCCAAAATGGAGATCATAACAGTCCTACATGGTCTTCAAATGTTGGAGGGTTTTGCTACCCCCTTATGGATCGAGGTGGGGGATCAAGTCACAGCTCAATGGATCTCTGAAGGCATGCGGTGGACAAGTGAATATGAGGACATTGCTAACCAAGTTTACACACTGTTAGATACATGTAAACTATGCTCAATTGATTTTGTAAGTAGTAACAGAAACAGAGCAGTTATGGCTCTAGTAGATCATGGCCCGTCTTTTTGTCAAGGGCTCTCTATTTTGCACTCCCCTCCTCTAGCTATCAGGTCCCTCATTTGAGGGGATAGGGGAACAATGGGCTAGATCCCATCTTTTGTACATTTTGAAGTATATTTAATATATACTAATCCCAGTTTCGACCAAAAACAGATGGCTAAGGTGATCGTGAAATTATGCTAAAACGGTAAAAACGAATGAAGAAGCAATGGCAGTTTTAGGTGAAGAAAATTTACATAGTAATATATATTATATTTACGAAAACAGAGTTTACAGAGAGAACATTAGTCCCTTCTGCAGGGTCAACGTTGCTGGGATATATAATCCCGATAAGGCATGCTTCTACCGGTGACTTAATAGTCAAAGCATGCGATTATTTCTGACAATATTTTTCTACTACCCCACATATACAAAGTACAAACTTAGAATATACTAATACTGTTGCGGCTCTAATTCTTAGGGGTGACGTCGATTTCTTAAGCGCCACCACCTCCACCACCTCTGCCTCCCCCTCCGCCGCCAGATCCACCACCTCCTCCTTTGCCACCGCCGGATCCTCCTCCTCCATGCCCTCCGCCGCCACCACCAGAACCACCTCCTCCTTTGCCTCCGCCGCCACCGCTTGATCCTCCTCCTCCATGTCCGCCGCCGCCACCGCCAGAACCACCTCCTCCTTTGCCTCCGCCGCCACCGCTTGACCCTCCTCCTCCTCTTCCTCCGCCACCCGATCCACCACCACCACCTCCTCCTCTTCCTCCGCCGCTCGACCCACCTCCTCCTCCGCCACGTCCACCACCACCTGATCCTCCTCCGCCACGTCCGCCACCACCTGATCCCCCTCCCCCACGTCCGCCACCTCCTTGCTTTTCATCCTCTAAACCCCCGCCACCGCCGCCGCCTCCACCACGGCCGCCCCTCGATCCACCACCTCCACCCCTACCACCCCCACTCGATCCACCGCCTCCGCCTCCTCTTCCACCACCACCTCCTGACCTGCCGCCTTGCTTTTCATCATCGACGGGGTTGGATTCCTCTAACCCGCCACCGCCTCCTCCACCTCCACGTCCACCCCTTGAACCACCGCCTCCTCTACCACCTCCACTCGATCCGCCGCCTCCGCCTCCTCGTCCACCACCACCTCCTGACCTGCCGCCTTGCTTTTCATCATCGAAGGGGCCGGATTCCTCTAATCCGCCGCCTCCACGTCCGCCCCTTGAGCCTCCGCCTCCTCTACCACCCCCACTCGATCCGCCACCTCCGCCTCCTCGTCCACCACCACCTCCTGATCTGCCGCCTTGTTTCTCATCATTGAAGGGGTTTGATTCCTCGACGCCATCCGCTGGACAAGAACAACTTAGTTAGAGAACAAAATATTTAACTAGCATTTCTATTCTTAAGAAACTTCCATTACATAATATGCCAAAACAGTTAGGTTATTTTCGTTGAAAAACTGGGAGGCAGTTATTCTCGACGAGGGAAGATTAAAACGCAGAATATTTCCTTTTGAGTAATTGGGAGAAAGGAAATTACAGTTGAACCGTCCACGACAAAGGCTTTTACAGGAAGAGGGTATATATTATAATTTATAACTGGTGACTTTTTAGGACGCCTGTCACCGCTTAAAATCCTATGTAAGAATTATATTTTTAAACGTTGGCCTGGCCTTAAAACCCCGAGGAAGTGACAGAATCTGGACTTTGCTGTTTGGGGTTCCAATTTCTGGGTTTATTTCACTTACAATTTTCAGGCAACAGTTCTCCATTTGGTCCGCAACATCTGCCGCCCCCACGACCACCACCACCGCCCCAATGACCGCCTCCTCCTCCACGACCACCTCCGTGGCCGCCACCGCCACCACCCCAGTGACCGCCACCGCCACCGCCCCCATACAACGATTGATCGTCAGCTGCATAGGTAAATATTAAACGTATAAGACAGCTTGTGCTTTTATGCATGGCGAGGCTAAACCAGAATATATATATATATATATTTATATATATATAGAGAGGTAGAAGTGCTTTCTGGAAGGTAAAGGATATATATGTATTTCATATTTCAGAGCATGTAACTGAACCTGTTTCGGGCAGGGTTTCCTGCGTCATGAGGCGAGCCTCCTCAGCATTCTTGCAACACCTTTGGCATCCATAGTACCCCTTGTAGCAGCAACCATAGCGGCAATACATCTTCTCTGACTTTGTAGCATCATGGTTTGCTTCTTCTCCTGATTCATCCACAGGATAGTTTAAGTTGAACATCAAATATAACATCAAAGTATTTGAGGTCTGTATATCTCAAGAAGCCAAGCAGGTAGTTATAATATTTTACGTACGCAGTTGTGGAAATATATGCATGTATATATGTATACTGTTGTTCAACATAATATATAGAAGAGATTGGTATATTATTCTTTGACATGATGGACTTTAAGTATACGGATTAGAGATATGCTCTCACCTTTAGATGTCTCCACTGCTATGGCAGAGGAAACAAGGAGAAGAACTGCAAAGAAACCTAGGAAAATAAAAGCTTTCGAAGCCATTTTGTTTCAAAACTAGAGAATTCTTCTTCTAACCAAAGAAGTACACGAGAATGGTGGGTTGATCTTCACATATTTATAGTGCCAAAAGCGGCACTTGATGTTAAGAAACAGAGTTTGCAAGTAGAAGTGCCGATTAAGACAGTGCGCACAAGTGTGCAGACACGTGCGTCGTATACAATGAATACCGTAGTTGGCTGTTGAGTTTAACGTGGCAAGAAACTTTGGCATGCAAGGCGCCTTTGATGTATCTGTTCAATAAACCAAATCTTCATACATCCTAGTTTTTTGAACCACCTACATCATCTTTGGAGTTGGACGCACAAGATTACTTTGTCATGACTTGGTGTATAAATGTCTCTATATTGCTGTCGTGGTAGGAGTAAGACTTTTCTAGTATGTTTTAGCAATATTAGCTGGTTTCCCGTTTACATTACATAAAGCTCTACCGTCGTCTTGTTCTTATGGGAAACAACCATATTTGCATGGCACGAGCACGTATCGTGCAATATCTTAGATGGCAAGCTAAGACTTAAGTTTTGAAGGCAATCACGTGCGTATCTCTATGTGTAGAATTTATGTGAAATGAGAAATTATACGTCATATGTACATGACATTTATTAATTCATTGGTAAGCAGTTTGGAACTCGATAGCAGAAAACCTGGGCTGGATCGGTCCTTGACACTAGTCCCTCTTCGCAGGTAAGACCCTGAGAGATTTGTTATTATTAATATGAGTATAATTAAGAACGTTTCTTGCTAGCTAATACACAACGAAGAAAAAGGAACTTTAATTTCTTGCTTACTGGCCAGTGCTGAACTGGATCACACAAACAGGTATATATATATATATACATAAACCTGCTCCTTATAATTCATTGCATTGAGCCAAGCCTAATCCTCGGTTACCTAATTAATTAAACCTGCTCTCTTTCAGTGTGTTTAACTCCTTTCCATGTCATGCAGATTAATAATTCCACACCTAATTAAACCTGAAAATAAACATCCGAGATTGGATAACGATCTTATCGGGGTGCCGACATTTCTTTATATGCTCTCATTAATTTTTCTGCCTCTGTCTCTAACATCTTCACTTGTGTTCTGATGCACAAATGTGACAAATCTCATATGTATACCTAAAAGAGTTCGACCGAGCACACCTTAATTTTAGTTACAATCGGCGCCAATGTATCTCCTAGGTTTCAGTCTTTTTCTTCATTTTATAAATATATCCTTGGGGAATACTGTATCCTAAAGTTCTAACATGATATATCGGACTTTTGGAGATCCCCTCGGATCTTGTGGGATTAATTCGATTGTCTTTTGACAATTTATGTCACAGTCCCTTTCATCGGTAACATTGCCAAACCCTTTATCTTGTTTTTTAATGGAATTACCCAAGTATTTGTCGTTTGCATGAGCACCGGCAATTAAACCAAATATTTATTTTGCACATATGGATATCGCTACCATCTTTTTTCTTTCTCTTTTTTGGATCCGCTCCCATGCATCTTTTACCTTTCCAATTCGATCATTTTCCATTGGAATTCATATATACAATGGGAAACTCATTCATTATCTTGATCATGCCGGAGGAATTACGTCAATTCCGTGCTCCAAATTCTTCAGTATTTGATTTAATATTGACATTCTGGTTTCTTAGATTGGACCCGTTAACATTTTATATTATTTTTTTTAAAAAGTACTTAATTAGAAAAGAAACACATGGATTTAGGATTCCTTTTTCTTTTCTTTTGCCGAGAAAACATTTAAGCACCAGCATTATGGATTAGTAATTTACTTTTATCTGATAAAAGTTGTCTTAATTATACATATCCTGGGGTTAATTTCTCCATGGGAATACCGTTCTCAGATATGTTTCGTGTCACCTATTGGTTGAGCCTAGTACAGATGTCATATCCTAATTAAGGGAAAACACACATGTCAGTTCCTAAGAAACAGAAGGTACGATATTGTACACCTCCCTCAGTACGTAGTCAAGAACTCAAGATGCATAATTTTATCTTGATAATTCTATTATTCTGATAATTCAGTACACCTCCCTCATTTTATTTTGATAATTCTACCTTAATTTTATCTCAAGTCATTTTATTTTGATAATTCTACCTTAATTTTATCTCAAGATGCATAGATATATTTTTTTAATTCATTTGTACAAAACGTAATGCACCTGTATATATAAAAATGAACAACAGGCAAAAGGTATGTCTCTTACGAGAGCAACTAAAACACAATGGCATAACAGAAAATAAAATTAACAAACTCCTCGTGTAGCCATGAACTTTAAAAGAGATCAAAAGAGTATATGACTACAGTCCAGGTATAATGATTCTTCTCTTTGGCAATAATTTATAGGGATTACTCCAGTTCTTGATCGTATGGTTGATTAAATTAGAATTAGGAGGAAGGTTAACCTTATCCATGTTAGAAATATTTATGGATCCTATGGAATTCATAGAATGTCTTTACGTATAACATCATAGATGCATTACCATCCCTGGAATTGCTTTTTTTTTTTTTCCTAGAATAGCCCCTTTTTGAAAGACAACAAAATAAAAATAAAGAGAAATATTATAATTAAAATTTAAATTAAAGAGAGAAAGACAAGAAGTCAAGAAGCTGTTCCAACCCACGTCAAGGGCCAGGAAAAAATGGCACTGAGCAGAACCACTTCATTCAAGAACCAGAAGATAACAAGAAATGGCGTGGGAAGGAATGAGAATGAGATGAAAATAGTCAAAAGAACTTTGAAAATGGAGGAAGGAAATGTGAAGAAGACATTTCTTTATACTAAAATGTGAGGAAGACATCCAAAAGTGAACATGCGGTAACACTAATAGGTTGCTCCGGGCCTGTTCTAACTTAATTGTATTTCGAGTTCGAGTTTTGAAGAAATAATATTTTAAGGGGTAGTAGGCCCGCTATTGGTACGTAAGAAAAGGAAAAACAAGAAAAACAAAACAAGCGGGACTGAGGGAGTGACCCTTTCCATCTTTTGGATGAAGAGCGAACGCCACGGCGTCGTGCTCAATGACATGCCTCACGAACGAATGAATGAATTGCATGCCCTTTTGTGCCAAGTTATTCCTTCGAATTGGCTGGGTCATACTATATGGGTTTGACATTTCTTCCTATACTGGGCCTCTTCCCACTTTATGATGCGTTTTTTCCTTTTTGTTGATGACCCACCAGCGTGCGGTATAGTCCGTCCCATAACAAAAACGAGTTAGCCTATGGAAGTATAAGGATTTTTTTATATATATATATATAAAAAAAGGAGGAACAAGATTTGAGGATGTAATTATTTCAAAATCCTGCAAATTGTGCTCGTCTTTTTCTTTTAATTGGACAAGTAAAAATGTCGACGAAAATGATATTAACGACGCCCTCGTCGTCGACCGGGCACCCTGCCTATCCCGTCCCCACGGAGCGCTTGGCGTGACATCAGAGTTGGGTCGGGTCGGCTCCGCTACCACTTGTCACGGGGTCATTACCTTCTCCCCAAAAGGTCAACCTAGTGGGGTGTGTAGCACCCATGTATATATGGCCCAAGACCTTCCCCTTCCTTTCCGATGTGGGATTCCGTCACAATTAGAGCTAATCGTAAGAGAAGATAAAAATAGAAGTTTTGGCTAAAATTTAAACAGAATCTTCATAACATGATTCGCAGCAATATGCAAATCATGTACATAGCTAGACAAAATAGTTCTTGTAGAAAGTACCAAGAAAAGGAAAACCAGGATCGCTTGGTAAGCATGCAATAGCAGGCGCCAACCCCCACAGTTCAAGAAAGGACATACCTGGAAACCACCAGCAGCAAAGTGTTAAAAGAGTGACCGGCGGGAATTCTGAGGCTCCACACGTGTCCTTTTAATGTTACAGTTAGATTGGGGGTCCTATTATTAACGAAATCCAGCACCTATATGTTTCTCTTTGGTACCGTGATCATTTTCCCGTGGGTCTCTTTGTTTCTACCAGCAGAGACTGAAGGTTTCGTGGTCCTTTATTGACCGCGGGAGTCAACGCCTTTTCGGCCTTTCACTCTTATGACACTGTTATAGCCCATTGGATCTGTAGAACTTTTGTATACGACAGTTATTTATAGTTTACCAAATGCAAAAGCCCCACTCCACCAAAATAGACAGGGTCACCGTTTGCCCATAGATTAGGACTAATGGCTGAAATTGCAACAGCAATGGATTCCTCCCACAAGAAGCATCAATTACGGTTGGCTCTCATGTAAACGCGTAAGCAAGCACTCTCGAAGAGAAAAGGTTTCCAGAATAAAATGTCTTTACACACTGAAACATAGTTATATTCTCCCGAATATTTCCTTTCGAACGATTTTAATGGTTACATTGGAACAACCTTTTTGTCCATGGTATCAAAATTCTTCAATAGTATAGTAACGATTCAAAGTTCCTTTAATAATCTTTTAGATTCACCAACATTAATTGACCAGCTTAGAGTTTCTTCACTTAGTAGTTACGCTATTATGAAGGTTCTAGACTGAAAAAGCAATTACCACGCACCAGACCAACCGACTGACCAGGACTTTTGTCCGCGTCTATATAAAAGCAATTAAGCACCCAACAGCTTATCATCAAAATTAAAAACCTCTTCAAAAGCTTTTAACCTGCTCTTTAGATTACACCTGCTTAGCTAGCTTTGGTAGCGAAGCGAAGCATATATAGCATCAAACATGAGTGTGGAAGTTTTAGATGGTGCCACCATTGTCAACTTTGTGGAGGATGAAGAAGCCTTCAACGTCTCTGTCTGCGACCGTTTTGCCCACCTTGATGTGGATCATGACGGACGACTTTCTTATACAGAGATGCTGAAGGAGCTGCAGGGTCTGCGGGTCTTCGAAACCCACTTTGGTGTGGACGTGAAAATAGATCCAGACAACCTTATCGGCGTTTATACTTCTCTGTTTGAGCAGTTTGATCATGACCTGAATGGGACAGTGGATTTGGAGGAGTTCAAGGCAGAGACCAAGCAGATGATGCTAGCCATAGCCAATGGAATGGGCTTCTTGCCAGTTCAAATGGTCCTAGAAGAAGACAGCTTGTTGAGGAAAGCTGTAGAGCGCGAGTCCTCCAAACTGGGTGCTTAATGACATAAATTCATGTTGCTCCTATTACACTACAAGCTATTTGCTCCTGTTTTATGCTTTAATCTTTGCTCACTTGTCGTTTTTAACAAATGTAAGACTGGTGCCAATGAAATAAACGCACTCATTGCAAAAAAAGACATATCACAAGGTTAATACCAAAGGATGTACACTTCTTCATAGAGGAACTAAGCCACGGGGGAAAATTACCCAATGGGAAGGGGCCGATGGGTTTTGAAGCGAGCGACCAAGCACGGCAATATAAGTATCACTATGATCCTGGTCCACTGGTAGCATGAAAATTATACAAAATTTCATCAATTTTTTTTTTCTTTTTCTTTTTTTTTTTAAATGTTTCTTCCCCTAACTAAGTTTTCCACACCAGCTTTGATTCACAAAAATGGAAAAGTAGGGGAAAAAATCTCTACAAATTCTATAAGAACAATGACATCTCAGGAGCCGGAATGAAGGACAGAATTCCTTCACCAAACAACTCAAACAAAGTCACCAATGTATGACCAGATTTCAAGTCTTCTTTCCAAACCTGGTTGAGAATGGCCGACCTCTTTATAACACGTTGATCCACTTTATCTCTTCCAATTCTGCTGCCTGATTTGCTGTCGTTGGGAATCTGTTCTGAAGATGAGGGGCCCACATCAGAATCACTTGAAGGAGGTGGAGCTGTTGCATCACCTTGTCCGCGAAATGGGGAGTGGTCACTTGGCACCATATCAACTGGGCCATCGGTTTGTATCTTCTTCAAAGGCGGCTGTTCCGAGGACTCCAATTCTGCCTTGCGTTTATCTTGATATGTTTTTAAGGGAAATAAAAAGATGTTAAATTGCAGCTAAAGCAAGAAACTCATTGAGGATCAAATGGTCATGGAGCACATGATTCAGGAAAAAGGAAAATGGCATCACTAGCAAGTACATAGAATTCGACTTCCAGACACAAACCAAAAGATGAACATGGAAGGACCAAGAAATCCATCGTTTTGAAATGGCATGAATGGAGGCAAAGGAACAGAGTCATAAGACTTACTAGATCCTCCAATAGCAATTTTCCCACTGATTCCGCCCCAAGTGCGTGCTGGAGGTGATGGCCAAGTTGGGAATATCTTCAGGGAATCATATACACATTGACCAGCTGCAGACTGGAAGTTTTTGTCTTGTTAAAACCCCTAAATAGCCATCTAAAGAACAACTGAATGCAAGCCTCTCTTTTCATTTGGGTAAAGAACTCACCAATAGGGCCCCATAAACACGCCAAGCTTCATGCCTCTTCATCTCATTCTTTTGCTTCTCAAGAATCATCTCAGGTTCAAGAAGTTGAAGATATGGCTCAAGATTTGGAAGTACAAGGAGGCGAACCTGCATGCCAAGTAAGGAGCATCAACGACTGATATTTTAAAGCAAGCAACTATTTGGTTACTTCCATAATCACCAAAATCTGAAATGACAAATAACTTGATAATAATGATTATATAAAATTTGATATGAAAGAGAATCTTTTAAAGTAATTCTGTTAATGGAGGTTTAAAGTGAACATGTTCATAGGAAAAACCATAGTCAATTTACAAAGTTTAACAATGCATTTAAGGAGACTCAGAATGATTTCTTAACAGCAGGAGGCTAGGCCAGAAGCACAGGATCATTCAGTAGATTGTAAGAAGAGAAAAAGACATGTACGAAAGACTATACCTACAAATTTGGTAGTTCTATTGTGAATGCCAAATCAAAAGACCACAAAATTTCTCAGAATGAATCGAGAGCATATAGTACCATCCAGGGCATGCTTTTGCTTAATTGGGACCCACATTTTGGATTCTTTCTTACCAGAATTTCTCAACAACTAATGAATCTCAAGATAGATTCATAATGGGTCAATTGTAGCTTACTCCAGCGCTAGTAAGTGAACTAGAACCCTGAAAAATCATTTTTTCCAAATTCTATGACTTATTCAAACAAATTGTTTCCTTCGAGAACAAATTTTTCGGATCTATGAAAATTAGATGCTCCGCAGTATCCTGACATCTTTCACCAACGACAAATTAGAATCTAAGATGCAAGAAATGGTCTGAATTGCAGGTTATAGGCATGAGAAAAGAGAGTACCACGTTGGGCCCTAGGGCAGCCAACCCTTGAATAGCACCATAATGCTGCGTCAGTGACCGTTTTGGGTCCAAAAATGCATTAAGCAGAGTCTTTGTCAGTCGCGTCTGCAGACTGCTATAAACATGTCCAAATCTGTGACAGGTTTTAAAAATTCAGCTCAGCATATAGAGAAAGTCAATTCAATCTAGCATTCACTAAATTCAACAGAAGTTCTAACATACAGGCTCTTATTGGTAAACCAAAATATATTTAGGCTCAAGTGGCTTTTCATGAAAACAATCCATACTCAATATTATTGAACTTGCCAAAAGGGTAGATAGTTACCCCATTAACTTAATATAAATGCTTCACGAGTTGTAATAAACTCTCAGTTCAAATTACTTTGCATAATACGAGAGTGTGGATAATGATATTACCAACCAATTTATTTGTATTGGAAGTAAAACAGGAACCAATGTAGAGCAGTTATACCTTTTGCATATAGAGGCGACTAGGTTAGCTGTGAAGTCTCTGAGTTCCCAGTGGTTGTCTGCAAATCTATTCCCCAACCTTTTTGCAACAAGGCAGGTAACAACAGACGGCATCAATTGGTGCAGCTGCCAAGAAATGCATTGCCTTCTCAATTTCAAAGAATGGACACCCTTAAATCTTAATCAAGACAAGATAATGTAGTGTATATTCACAAATTAGAACACAAGATCAACCAAAATTGTTCTCCACATAAAAGAAACGATAACGAAAACATTTCAACTTGTCTACATGTACATCTGTACCATTTATATAGAACTTGATGAAGAAAGAAATACTAATTAGACAGTAGACGAATGGAAAGTTAATTTGCATGGAAGTTCAGTCTCTAACAAGTCATTGATACATAATTTCCAACACATTAGGAACTCAATGAAACTTTCTTCAGATGCCCATTTTAGCAGCCTCAATAATAATGCAGCTACTGCCATCCCAAGCAGATTTTAGTAAAATCTAGTCAATTTCTTTTGAAAAACCATCTAGAGGCCTGCCACAGGCCCACATAGGCACAAGCCACATAGACAAGGCATTGACCCTCCCAAGAGACAAGCAACAGAGTTCAGATTAGAGGTTATTTCATGTGAATTAAGTTTAGATGTGATTCTGCAAGCAACAAAGTTTGGATTAACTTACATAAGGTTCAATGTGTATATGAGGATTCTGTAGGAGACTCCAAACAACTCGCATCAGAGCAAAGAGAAGGGAATAGTCATGTAGACCGCGAGAAACCTGTGTTATCAGAAAAGAAAAAGCTTCAAGACTGGAGAAACAAACATGGGCACATAAGCTCCCGTGTCTGTTCAAGTGGGTGCAAGATGATCAAGCCATTACCTCATCAGCTATGAAAAAGGTGAAATATGGAACTAAAGGATGCAGCCCTGAATCGGTAGCCAAACTCACTAATGCTTGCTTAAAAAGTACAGAATCGGATCTAGCCACGGTAAGCTCCGTGATTTTATCAAAATATAGCTGCACAGCCACCGCGCAAAGAGAGGGAGATAGTTAGAACATAAAACCATTTGAAATTACCGAACCATGAAACACAGTTAAGAAACATTAAAAGCATTGTCGTATCACCTGCAGCTCCCTAGACAACACATGCTTAACAGGCAATTTGATATCAACCGGCAGTCCGTCTTTTTGTTCATAGCTTCTGCCGTCAGATGGAGGTGCAATAACTGTACACAAAAAAAAAAAAAGCACGCCATGAGCATCAAAGAAAAGGAAGGAAAACATTTCATTTCAAGTACCAGGCACACATGGAGTTGGAGTTACCTTCTAAGGGAGCATTTTCGGGAATAGCAGGCTGCACACCTTCAATAGCTAGCCAGTGACAAACAACAGCAGTATCTAGTGGTGCTTTAGGTAATGGAGCTTCAATGACCTAAAATAATCACAATGACCTCCAGATAAAAGACAAAAGGAAGGCTAAGAAATTCATAGGATCATCATCGATCAACCAAATAGAAACCACTCACATCCTTAAAATCGACATCCTTGTCGTCAATGTAGAACAAATCCCTGTGACCAACGGCTCTTTTGAACCGCAACGGCCCGCCAGAAGCAAAGCCGTACACCGGCTGGTTTGTTTGAGGTGTAAATTAGTCATAGTCAAAGTAACCTAACAAGAAAAGTGTAAAAAAAAAAAAAAAAGAAGAGAGCAAAACCTCGACGTTTCTTAGGGTAAGGGCGCCGTCGACGTCGTCGGTGGTCAAGGTAGTGCGCCTGGAGTGGCGCATGGACTTGATGGCCTCCTGCATGATCTCGCGCATTCGGTACTCGACATCCGGCGCCAGCGCCACCGCGGCGTCGGCGCCTAGGTTGCTGATTCCGATGCTTTGGGCTATTACCTCGATCGTCTCCTTAGGGACTATGCTCATATTGTCTTTTCTTCCCCCCCAGCCAATCCTCGAGTCCTTTTGACCTAGAGACGAGTTTTTCTTTTTTTTTTTTTTGCAGGCTCTAGTTTGATTTGTTGCTGGATTAGAGAGAGAGAGTGTGAAATGGTGGTGGTGCTTTACTGTTTTTGGCGCTTAATTGAGCGGAGAAGAAAGTTGAAACTAACTGATTAGGGAGGGGAGTTACCGGGTACGGAGTCCCCGTGCGAGTGGATCCGAGAAGCTGGGCGTTCTTATATGAGAGTGGAGTGGGAGGGGGAGACTTTCGGGTCACCCGACCCGGACAAGTCAATCCACATTTTTTATTTTTTCCCCTCTCTAGTATCCGGCCCGACCCGTAGCGTTTTAGGCCGAGAACCGTTGAGAAATTTGTTTAGGTTCGACCAACCTCATATTTTATAGATGAATTAATTCATAATGCTGATAAAATAATTTAAGAAGGAAGAAAAAAAACCAAATTGATGTGTTGGAGTTGACAAGCTCAGGAAAAGAAAGAAAGAAGATTGTTTTGGTCACAACTTAAGATTTTAACAGTTTCGGAAATACAAAGGGGTAAGCAAGTTTGATTCTACTTAAGTAAGTTTAGAATTCAAGTAAAAAAAAAACGTTATCGAAAATACTAAGAAATATTTATAAATTCTATTTTGCATAAATTGCTAGATGAAATATCAGTTTGCATCATTATATGATTTTGCTAATATAAGCAAATTACTAGGAGAAGACTTTTGATCCATGTGAACAAAATTAAGTACAGTTGATATACCAAAAAACTCAATAAAGATTCCCAGGCATCTCTAGTATTTTTATTCACTGCACTGCATTAACATTCTTCCTCTTGCAAGAACTTTTGAGTAAAGAAGCCAAATCTTTGTAACTAGATTTAACTTATGATTTACTCTTTGGCTATACATTTTGGTTAATCACTCGAAGACTCTTTTCTTAGGTCCACAGCATTTTGCATCCATTTATGCAAGCACCTCACTTTGCCAAATTTACAGTTCGGCACCGATTGTGTATGTGCTTCTCTATACTGCTACACATCCAAGTTTGATTTGGCTGGTTGTTGTGAGCTTGGAATTTTGGACCAAAACAAGATTCGTCATTGTGTACCGTACTCCTCATTCCTCAAGGAGATATACAATTTTTTCCCTGTTTTATACGGACTACCTAGGGGAAAGTGAAGAAGCATAGACCTCAGATGTTGTAATAATTGATGAGGCCATACAAAGTACAAGGCTGTCGTGCAACTAAAATAAGAAACCCCATCGCGTCTATTATTTCTCCATAGGCAGCCAATGAAAAGAAGTACCATTGATGATGGGCAACTGATAGGATATAATGCAGAAAAGTGTGCCAAACTGCCAATCCTTATCTCCAGCCAAAGCCTACTGTGTGTGACTGATACTTCCAGCTAACCCGTCAGGAATCAATAATGAAAGTATCTATAGTGATTAGCACATGTACTTACACCTTTTATCATGCTACCTTTTCACCAACAAATAGCAGCACGCCCTAGAGCATCCTCATTTTTTTTTTTTTTTTGTGAGGAGGAATCAGGAGGAGGCACAAGAATCATCTACAAATCCGATAAATTTTTTTGAAGTGTCGGCATGGCCTGTGTGCTAGAATGCATCAAAATTGCTCATTACCTACTTGTTTTTATGTTATCACATAGGGGGACTGTTATTCTATGGCTCTAATGATTCTCTTTGACCAGCTCAATTTATCCCAAGCAAGCTTGGAATTCCTCTCTGGTGAACTTTGAAACACACTTGTTCCACCAAAATTGCTGGGGCCAACATGCTTATAAGTTGTAATATGTTAAAGCAAAGTGTCCCGAAGCAATTATTGAAATAGAGATATGGATATGCAGCTTTGTCCCTGTGTGCGCTTCAAAGGATATTAATTGCAAGCAGGCCTATATCACAGACATTGTACAATAAGGATTAGCAAGTCAACAAATATAATCGCATCAACAACAATTCAGTGAATACGCTTGATTTGTTAACTTTCTTGATCAGAATGGGAAAGGAAATGACCAAAAGCCACTGTAGTTTTTCTTCCATGTATTACAAGCTGATTGGGTTTTTGCTAAAATCAAAGCAGAATTCTTAGTTTCTGTACAATGATATGAATTCAATCCAATAAAAGCAAGCAATCTGTTTTATGACTATTATTGCTTGTCAAAATATCCCAAAGGTTATTGGCATGTTTATAAGGTGAGGTTTTCCATAAATGATAAAATGAACAGACAGCTAGCGAAAGAGGACCACCTAGGATAGCAGTAGCCAGACAGGAATAGAGAGATGGCTCCAACAGCAAGCAAAAGCTTTATTTGGCCAATCTGCTGCGCGCCATGTGCAAAGTGATGTAAAAGCAATGAAATTATGGAGTACTCCAAATGCATCCATCCTTTCAATCTAATCCTTTGCTTTTTTAGTACCTATTAATTTGTCATTTAAAGCACATTTCCAGGTCTAAAGCTTGTGTAGATTACAGATCTTCTATCTTAATTACAGCTAACATTTCCATTAGTATAATATCCAAAAGTACTAGTTGTCTGCCTTAACCTTATAAAGTATATATACAGCGGCTTATCTTATTACACTGGAATACTGTGTGAACCGTGAAGAATGTCACTTGGAGTACTCTACTCTAATTAGTAATAATTGAAGGAATCTCAGTACCTGCACAGGGTTACACTATAATTGCAGGCACCTCAGCAATTCACCATATCGCTTTGGGACTATTTGGTGAAATGGGCATCACCGGGGAGATGGTCAGGAGTGTCTTCTCCAGGAACCGCTCTGTTGGAACTCAAGAAAGCACTGTAAGCAAAAGAACCTAAACTACTTCCATTTGATTTTCTTGCAAGCTACATCGAGTTTGAATCTTGAGAAGGGAACATGCATAGTCTTCTGTTTTAGTATTTTCAAGAATGAACTTTCTCCTTCTTACAGTTTTTGAAGTCTGAGTCAAACAAAAGAAGCCCCAAACAAGCTCATAGATTGATTTGTCTGTCCTGAAATTCCGACTAATATAACTTATTGTTACTTTGTTGGTGGGTTCAGGCAAGGAGAAATGCAGGGGATAAGAGGAGATGGCCTGCTGTCCGATTATATCTATGTGGTGATGAGTTTAATTCAGTACTTGCAGAGGAGGATTCTGCTTCAATCAAGAGCTCGGAGGCCACAGTTACACAACCCATAGTTGAAGACCATGCAGACATCCAAAGTGAAGAGAGCAAAGAATATATGCCAAAGGAAAAACATAACTCAACTTCCAAGTTGTTCCAACAAGATGATGCAGCAATCATTATCCAATTGGCATTCAGAAAATTTCTGGTTAGTTTAGACTTTAGAGGAAGCAAGGTTACTAAACTCTTATATGTAATTGACCTAGTATCTTGAGATAAATATATGTCACTTCTCAAGAGCAAAGTATAGAACAATCATCTTTTCTCTTAAACCTTAATAGTTGTTTATAATGCTAAGAGCAAGAATCGGATTCCAGGCTAGGCGTAGAAGTGAAGAAACCAAACCAAAGAATGTTGAGCAGGATCTTGCTTTGGGAATGGGAAGTCCAAGTAGAGATTCCGTTGGCACATCAGTTGAAGTACAGACTGGAAATTCTGTGGAAGTTCTCTCAGTTACAGAGGCACGCGTGGCAGTTCATCCCCGAATCCATAAGAAAGCCAGAACTCAGGTTTTGAAGTTGAAGGTGAATGCAGATCACATCGCTTTGGCCAAGAAAAGTAATAAACACTGAAAGGGAAGGAGGGAAAAAAAGAGAAGAGATAAGAGTTATTACATGTGTCGAATCACATAGTTTGAGGAAGACTCGGAATATGGATCATACTTTACTGTAGAAAGTGAATATATACCTATGTCAAAAGGCACATTTATTGCTTTAAATGATTGGGTATGATATGCTCTACCTCGTTGTGTATTACAGGAAGACTGGGATGATAGCACGGTGAGCAGCAACATATCACAAATGAGGATTAAGAACAGGCTTGAAGCCACAAACAGGCGCGAGAGGGCTCTAGCTTATGCTTTCTCACAACAGGTGAGTAAAAGTCGGTTCCCTAAAAGGGATAAGCTAATCAAAATTTTATCTCGCTATTCACATATCCTCCATCCTTCTGTAGCTACGTATCTGTTCAAAGAAGAAACAGACCAAAGTTGCTGGGGCACACCCCAACATGAGTTGGAATTGGCTAGAAAGGTGGATGGCAACCCGTGTTCCAGAACGCTCAGTTGAAAGCTGCACAGGCATGCAACTTGAGCCTATAATCAAGAATCAAGGAATTGCAGCTGGAAAGGGATTTCTTGACATAGCAGTGGAAGAACAGGAGAGCTGTGGGTCCAATGAGGTATCTGTTCAATTGGACAGCATATCAGCTATTGCAGCAAACCAAGAGGCTAGCTTTAAATCCACCAGGAATAGAAGCAAGGCTACCAGAAACATATCAAGGCGCAAAACGGTGCCAAGCTACCAGTGCCCAAAAGATCATACCAAGGTACAGATTCTTTAGCTATTACCATGACAGCAATCACTAGGCGCTTTGTCAAAATAAAGCAATCCATCCATAAGAATACTGTCCTAGCCGCTTTACTATTTATTCAATGGCCACCGTACCAATTCTATCAATCTTTTTAAAGTCATTTCTACTTGCATGTTTTTACCAGTATAAGTGATCTCAATACTTGACAGGCAAGCAAAAAAGAGAATTCCATTCAGAATGGACAGGACAAGGAACTCCAGCCGAAACAACCAGTCTGCAAAGAATGACCAGGATTCGAAGAGGCAACTTGTTTCAGTATCACAACTACCTTTGGGTACTAGTATCAAACCTGAGACCCTCCTCTACCACTGCAACACCACTATGAAATGTATGGCTTCAGCACTACGCTGTATTCGAACATAAATACAATGACTCTATAGTCATTAAGTGATAAGCCACTCATTTATGTAGCATCAACATTGAGTTTGTTAAAGGCAAATGAACCAGACTGGACTGAACCAGGCACATACATTTTGACCACTAATGTAACTTCTTAAGTTCGCATATATACCAGGCTGGAACTGAACCAAAGGCACATACATTTTGACCACTAATGTAACTTCTTAAGTTCGCATATATAGCACGGCTGAACACTAGAACAGCCTTTCAGCTACAGGCGCAGAAACATCCAATAGGTTCCAAAACAATCTACCTGCAATGTACTAGTCCTTTGCTCATACCCAAGCAATGCATGCAAATAAGTACCATCAATAAAAGCACCAATATGTCGCGCATCCCAGCCAACCAAAAGCTAAACAAGAATCATCAGAATTTAAAAAATGGCAACCACCAAGAGGATATTGGGCAAATACTATATTAAGTAGCCATCAACTCCAGCAGGAAATGAAAATTTGCAAGACAGAGTATACATAACAAATAGTAAAAGGAAATACAGGAGAAGCCATTACATAAAAGACGAGCAGGTCTGCACCACAACACTTTTTTTGTTCTGGCCTTTCACCATCTCCTCACACATCCACATTCTCTGTTTTACTACTAAAACATAAAAATTTTAAAAAGTCATTAACCTCCCAAACTCTCTAGATCTTATCAATATCTTCATCCTCAAACTCAATATAATCATCGCCAGCACCATCATCCTCCTCATCAAGACCTCCAGCAATACCCTCATTGAGACGAGTGTTCTCGGGCAGCTCACCATAAGCCTTGAGCAGCCTAGCTTCATCAGGCATGTACTTCAAGATAACATCAGCCTTGTCATCCTGGTAATCACGGAGGCCGACGAGAATGATATCACCCGCCGCAATCCACACCTTCTTGTGCATCTTCCCCCTAATGTGGCAGAGACGCTTTGACCCATCAATGCACATGGCCTCGCACCGCCCGTTCCCGAGCATACGAAGAACCTGGGCGTACTCCTGCCCGTCTTCCTTGAAGATTAGCTCACGCTTCTCGTCATCAGCTTCGTTCTTTCCTCTCTTCCTGTTCTTTCCTCCCTTTCCCTTGTTCTTCGGCATGGTTGTTGCTTCTGCATAAACATCAGTATCACACTTAATTAATCAATCAATCAATTAATTAATTTACATCCACAGCTCACAAGATTAACAGGATTACAAAGGGAATCATTTCAATCACTCGAAGACTTAAATATATAGGCAGAAGTGTATATACGAGAAGACAAAAATTATTCGAAAACGTAAATTTCAGAAATTTAAGATCGCATCCATGAAAAGTTTGATAATTCAAAAAACCCAGAAAAAATATCCTAGAAATTGGCAAAGCAATTCAACAGCAGACAAAAAAAACAACCTAAGACGTTAAAAATTAAAACAAAGCATACAATTTCGGAAAAAAAAACAAAAAAAAACCGAATAAACAATCATCGTTTCAAATATTAGGAGCAAGCCCAGATCGAAATTAACAAGAGAAGAAACAGAAACCCACAAAGAGGAAAAAGAAAACAAATACATATCGAAGAGCTTGAGATCGGAATAAACCTAGGAAGAATAATCACAGCGGTGGAAATAAGAGAGGCAAGAGAGGATCAGGAAGACGAGGAGGAGGAGGAAGCGAAGTACCTTCTTGTGTGAGAGAGGAGGAAAGGAGCGCAAAGACAAAGGGGTGGCTGATCTGATAAGAATCAAATGAGCGTGAACACAACGCAGAAATGTTGTGAATTTTGAAGGAAATGGGAAAGCAAGTAGCCCTAGCTTTTTATTGTACCCAATATGGGAGGTCGGTTCGATTCGATTTCTTTCAAGTTGGGCGGCTCACGTTGCGTGTAGAGACGGACCTCGTTTGGGCTTCTTCGGCTGTAATTATTGGGCCTATCAGGTCCGTACTGAATGCTTTTTTGGACTTTTAATGCGAGTCGTGGGCTCGGGTTGAGCGGACAAAACACAAACAGATACAAATACGATGTTTATGTTTTCCCTAGCTATTACTGCCTTCTTTATTGTGGCACAGAGAAATTACATAAAGAATATTTTTTTTAATGGAGAAAACTATCCCCTAAATGCTTCTTCTATACATTGGGCCAGGGGTATTACCTAATTAATTTTTATCGTTACCTATCTTATATGAGGGCTTAGTTTTTCTCGATTTTTGGCTTAGGATGGAGGAACATGTTTATACTTTAGAAAGTTTAAGAAAAGGAGAAAAATAATATCTGATTTGGCGATTTAACATTATGTGGAACAGAAAAGGAGACATTGAAGATTTTTAGTCTAAATTTTAAGTTTTAATACAATTAAAGTTACTATCTTTTCCTTTTCATCTTGTTTCTTTATGCTTCTCTTTTATCAGAAGTTCCAAGGCATAATACAGTGGATAAATTGTGAGCTTTGATGCATTGGTAAGCAAACAAATTACCACTCTGAAAGCACTGGAAGGAAGGCACAGAATGTCATCAATATCACTCTGCTGTTTTATTTATGACATGGACTTGTAATTACAAGAAAGTCTATCCTTTCATTGTGTCTTGTAGCAGCAACCGTACGTAAACTAAAGCAATCTGAACTAGAATACATATTTGATCGATGAATCATATCAGTGAATCTTAACAAATAATAATACCATGCACATCATGGTATTATATGGAATGAGGTCTGCACAAAAAAATCATTCGTTTATGAACAACAAAAGTTCTACCTCCCAGCACTCGCAAGGTCCCTCGTTAAAGAAAACCCAACTGGATATGACCTGTGTATTCTCGTTTTCATGCTTTTAACTTTTACATCAGCTATGGTAGACAGATCATTCTTTTCTGCTGGCTTCTCAACCGCAAGTGGCTCTTTAGCTTCGGCAATAAACTGGAGGCCCTGAAACATTAAGTTGAACCATGTCATACAACTGCTATATCATTACAGGAGACAAAAGCAAGACCTAAACATAATATACCTTCAGTGACCTTTCTTCGAATGGCAGTGATGAAAGGCTAGCTGGCTTGGTACCATTTCCCAGCTACAGTTCCAAAGAAGCATACCTCAATTAGTAACTCAATGTTAAGTTTTGTGAAGGTTAGCTATAACTTTATCCTACTTGTAAATGCCCATGGCCAGGCACCCTAGCAAACAAGGATCAAATCTACACACTATCTAGCAAATGAAAAATTGAACAAGCATGCAGAAAGCTGGAAGGAGGGGAGAAGAAGAGAGCACAGGCAGGGAGGGAAGATGGGAGGACAAAATGGGTGAAAATGAGTTTTTAGCACAAAGTAAAGAGTCCAGGTTCACATTACTAAGATTGAAAATTATCATGTCAGTGAAGCTTGAGAAACCAAAAAAAGAGATATTTGTTATCCATCGAACAGACAATAGATTGCCATTAACTAAAATCCCTAATGCTGTTTTATCATCTCTGCACTAATTCAGATTGGAGAGACATTAAGTCACCTGATTAACTTTTGTTGTAGGATCATCTTTAATGCCTTCTGCAAATTGGCATAGATACCAGAGACCAGAGTTTGTAACATCCTGAAAGGTGAAGATTAAGAGCTTTTAAGCCATTGCAATTTATTAGAAGGAACTCCTTGATTAACAAATTTGAAATAGACCTGCTTGTTCTCCAGAACTTCAAGTTTCCCTTCCTGTTGAGTTCATTGAGACATCGTGAATAAAAAATCCAATCCTACATAATATGACAACCAAAAAATCGACGAGGATCAAATACAGGCTGCATCGCAACTCACCAGCCCAGAGATCATTTGATGGATGGTTTCAACATCATACCCAATTTGGGAAAGGTTGGATCTCATCTGATCTACCTGCATACAGGGTCACATTGCAAGTACAACATAAGATGCACAATTTTTTCTCCTCCCATGCGCCCGGTGGTCACAGGGGGACGTGGAAAATCGAACAGAAGTTCTACCCTAGTTAAGTGGGGAAGAGAAAAATTGCAGGGTCCATAAGGCAAGAAGGGGAGTAGTGAAACATACATCTTTGGCAATAAGCTTAGATGTCTCCATATGCTCCTCCACCTTCCAATCCAAGTTTTCAAGTCTCTTTGTAAGGTGTCTCTTTGTTGACTGCACAAGTTTAAAATTGGCACAAAACTCAGAAGACTGCACAAAGTTACCACTAAAATGGAGTACTAAACACAAAACTACACAACTTACAGCCACTGTATCGGACACATGCTCCAATTGTTTTGACACAGTTGCAACAGCGTTTGCCATATTTTTCTTTGTTACAAACATCACGTCAGAAAATGACCAACCCTGGACCATGAATTGACCAAGTAATAATTAGAATCATTGATCCATGAGAAGCTTTATGCTTACAAGTGCACTACAAATAGCATTTCCGACCAATTTTTTTTTTTCTTGCTTCAGAATCCTACCTTCCACCACATGTAACAATATCCCATTGCTCCAACTGCAGCAGCCGGCATTAAGTAAGATGCCAAACTCCCTGTATGCACAAGAAAATGTGTGAGCATAATTTACACACTTTCACCTTCCATCATGGCATTCAAATATTGCAGGATGTGGTAAAAGTATAAGAGAGCAATTATAGCAACAACATATGCTGACATATAACTGATACTGAGTTCTCAAGATAGCAGGAAGAAAATTTATCATGGAAATCCTTTATGCTATTAGCTTTTTATCTAGAAAGAATTAATTAATCTTCGTCATGCAGCACGTATAACAATCAGAGAGGACACCAAGTTATAATGAAGTGAGATTCTTCTAGACTTGCAATTTATCTTTCTTAACATGGGTCAAGCATAAAAACAGGATTTGAATGTTAGTAGTCCAATGATTCAAATTTGACCCCTGTGACTATCATCTTCTTCTTCTTCCTTTTTTGTCTTAAGTTTTTGTTTTAGAAGGAGGCTAACCAAGCCAGGTCGAACATTCTCAAACTGACAAACCCCTCTATAGTATTACTTGTATGAATGGAAAAAAGGAAGAAGAAGAAGAAGCCTAGAATCCTAAAGGAAATGAAAACTTTCAATCAAAATTCAATGTGAAAATTGAATGACATAGGAAAAGTAAGCTACTAGGTGTGCATATATAGTCACGTACCATTAGAAGAAGAATTCCCATTCAAAATGGTCACAGGACTGGACAAAGTTAACTCCTTAATCTCTTGTGCCAATTGACGAATCTAAGCAGTGGCAAAAGCACAAGTCCATCAAAAAATAACACAAATCAAGCAAACCGAAAAGCTAGTGTAGTGATATTTTAATTGATCTTTCAAATATCTACAATACTACAACCACCGACTCACCCAAAGTAACATTTTGAGTAAGTAAAAATGCAAACTTTAGCCTCTTGCCAAAACTCAAATAAATTAATACCACACTCATGGGTTGCACGACAGTACTAAAGCAGTTTATTTGCTCCATGTTTAAACTAGCGAGTACAAAGTTCTTCCTCCTCTCTTAACAAAGAAATTCGATTGGTGTGTTGAACTTCTACATCAATGCCACTTAGCACAATCACGTCTTTATGTTGTGTAGAAGAAAACCGTTTGTAGCATCAGCTGCCCAATATTCATACTGTAGGAACTTTTCAGAATTGCGGTTCCAAGTGAGACCATAAATCCATTAACCTTGATTTGATGGTTTCTATCCGGAGAACCCTAAACAGGGGCTTCCTTTTCCTTTTAAGCCATCCCACAATGCTCAAAACCGATTAAACCAAGAAAGAATTGGCAAACAAACCTGGGCAGCAAGAACTGTAGTGTCATACTTGTCGGTTTCCACTTCAACGTCACCAACACCCTTGAGTAATTCCTGAAGCTGAGCAATGACCTCAGACAGTCGTCCATTCTTCAATATAATTGAACCGGTCAAACCTGCAGCACATAAACCATTGAGATTGAATTAGGAAACAAGGGCAACAGCCAAACTGAATTCCCGTGAAGAACAGAATATACATAAAACCTAAGCTCATAGACAGATGAATCATAGTTGACACGAAAACAAAACAACAAATGCAACGGCAAACAGAACAAAGAACATAACTTTATGCAAATCAGGACTCGGGAAGCTCGGGAATGAGCTTGAGCAGCTCATACAACGTGAGTTAATGGTGAAAACAGAATTTGATAAGAGATTCCATGAGGTTTGGATTGATGGGTCAATAAAGAGGAGCTAAAGGTTCTTTCTTTTTTAAAGTTTTTAACATTGAAAAGGGTAATAAGTGAAGTAGGGGTTTGCGTGGATTAAAAGAGTACCTGCACCAACGAGGACGATAACTTTGGAGGTGGAGACACCGGTCTGCATAGCCATTTTCCTGTTGTTTCGATTTCAATGGAGGCTGGGTTTCGCGTTTGCTTCTTTCTTGGCCAACGCGAATTTGACATCGACAAGTCTTTTATTGCGATCTCCTGGACAGAGCTTTTTATATATTACAACTGTTAAAGAGTAGAAGGTTCGATTTCGAAAGTGAAGATGTGGTAATTAGTCGGAGAAATAAAAAAGGAAAAGGACCTTGTTGCGGTTTCAATTCAATAAAAAAGAAATTTGAGATTAATATTCTTTTCCTAATTTGGGGCATGTTATTTGTTGGTCTTACTTTTAAATTTACACAGTTTCATTTATTTTAGATTTGATTCAGCTACCATTCAAGCATGGGCTACTCAAAAGTATTAGCATCAAATATCTAATAGGACCATCTACAAAAAAGATTTATAGGGGGTTACTCAAAAAAGAAATAAAAGAGAGTGAAGAAATTAATAGCGCACGAAACTTGTATTTCTTAGCAATACAGCGGAAGCAAGATCGGGAGCTTAACTCAATTTACTGGTCGGTAGAAGTTGACAAACCTGCTTGTATTTCCTAGCAAGCTCGATTTATCGGTCGGTGGAAGTCGTCACGGTTTGTCGGATCTACTTCCGAGTCTCCATAACCTAAATCTTTTTCTGTGTTTTCTGTAATCTTTTTGCATGTATGCTGCATTGTTTTTTTTTTTTTTCTCTCTCATACATCATAACCCGTTAAGTTATTAGTTTTATAGGAAATTGTATACTCATATTTTGGTTGGTGAAGAACTGTCCACTCTATTTTACACCAGGCCAATAATATTTATGCATCTATTATAGTGTACTAATTATTTGTTGTTTGTGAAAGTCCCTCCATTCTGCTTTACATCAAGACAGTTACCATTATGCACTCCATTGTGAGGTGCACTAATCGTTTGATTCCAACAGAGAGAGTATCCAATGAGAGGGATTTTAAACTCCAGTAGTAAAACTTTCAATAATATGATAAAATTTAAAAAATTAAATTCTTAAAATCAATATGCATGTTTTATCTAATATTAATTAGGAAATCCACCATTCGACAAAAAAAAAAAAAAGAAGAGAGGAAATTACCAATGTAAATTACGAAATGAAGATTGTTGCAACACAGATCCCCATAAATCTCTTAGCTTGTCAATATATTTCCCAATACCCTCAATGTCGCTCCATTTTTGGCCGTTCAAAGTGAACGGAGAGATCAAATAAGGCTTATGGGGGGAACAAAGGAGGAGAAGACAAAAACAAATAGACGTGGATTAACAGCGGCCTAAAGTAGAACATTTCAAGCTTTTTGCTGTTACTTCAAAGAGAGGGAAAAGAAGAAAAGGCCAAAACAAGAACAACAGCCTCACAGTGAAACTAACTAACACAACACAACACATTTCTGATAGTATGATACCAAAAAAAAAAGAACTTCACCGTTACAGTTGCGTTAACAAATTAACAAACGAACACGTAATACCCACCATGCCTCGCTGTCTTCCGCTCCAATTCCTCCCTTCTCTTCCATTTCCTCTAATCAATTTCAATTCAAATTCTGTTCAATTCCCTTTTCAACCACACCGGAAACTGAAAATGGCCAAAGCTCTTCTCTTCCTCCTATTGGCTTCTCTCCTCATTCCTTCCAGTACCCAGAACCTCCAATCAACACCAACCCACCACCACCGCCACCAACTTCAACCACAAGGAGAAGATGATGCCTTCACTTCAATTCTCATATCCCAACAAGGCCTCGACTTCGTCAAGGACTTGCTGGTTTCCAAAGCAATTTCTTCAATGATCCCTCTCAAACTCCCTAAAATTGCGAAATCAACCAAAGTTCCCTTTCTGGGTAGCGTCCGTATGGTGCTATCCAACATTACCATCCGTGAAGTTGGTGTCTTGAAGTCATATGTGAAGCCTGGAGACACCGGTGTTGCGATTGTTGCCTCTGGGGCTACTTGTAATTTGACCATGAATTGGTATTATGAGTACACTACTTGGTTTTTGCCAGTGGAGATTAGAGACCGAGGCAGCGCTTCTGTTCAGGTATTGCTTGCTTGCTTTTATGTGCTTTATGGGGGGAAATTTAATGCAAGTTCGCTTCTTTTTGGTAACCTGAAACTGGGTTCTGCTTTATTGGGTAGATTGAGCTTGGTTTGCCGGGCTTAAAGTGAAGTTTGTATTGGTAATGGCTTGTATTGACTATTGAGAGTTGATTCTGATTTCTTTGTATCAATTGTGATTCGAGAATGAAGTTGTGTGTGATCAACCAGTAGTTTGCATCCGTTGGTTTATTCTGATAAACCACATACTTTGTACTCATAGTTGCTGCTTAGCTTGTTTTTTCGTCTTGGCTTATGTCGTTTTACGTAATTGAAAAGGAGTCCGTAGGCATAAGGAATTTCTTTCATAATCTGTTGAGCAATTTGTTTGGTTCCTCTGTGGTTTTGCTGCTCATGTATTCTGTGATTTAACAAAGGGAAATTGATCAGTGCTGCTTCTGGGTAAGGTTGAAGGTATGGAAATGGGGCTGACATTGGGTTTGGAGAACCAAGCGGGAACACTGAAGTTGTCACTTATGGATTGTGGTTGTTATGTCAAAGATATCTCCATAAATTTGGACGGAGGAGCTTCTTGGCTCTATCAAGGGTACGTGATCTTTTTACCATCATTATGCATCTGTTTGATAGGGACCAAGTTGATCACAACTATCTTACACTTTGCTTGCATATTCAGTTGTAATTGGCCAACTTTTACCCATTGTTTGTTTGGAACAGGAATTTCAGCATTCTCCATTGAATAACTCAGATTTAGATTTTGACTTCCTGATGTTTTGCTTTTATCTAGCAACAGCTGAGGTCAGCTTATGGTTGAAATCATCTATAGTCATGAGGACTTTCTAATCAATTTTCTTCTTTTCTAAAATTTCAATCCAATTGACTATTCCACTTAAAACGATCCAATCTTTACTAGTTGTGATTTATCACCAGAACATGCTACTGCATACGAATGCCTTTACAAGAAGTTGAGGAACTGTATGAAATCGATAAATATTCCATGTTGCATGAAAATATCATAAGCATAGGACTCTTAATATCCTCATCATGGAAAACAAGTTTTAAGCATTCAGGGACAAGGAACTGAATTTTTTATTGAGACTGGAGACTGGAACTGAGCTATCTTCCTTTTTACCGCCCATAGTGTATTTATGATCAATTTGCTGTCTTCTTCTTTTTTCTATGGCATAATGCTTTCCCTTTCACGTTTCAGGATGATAGATGCATTTGAAGAGCAAATTGAATCTGCCGTCGAAAGTGCCATTAGCAAAAATCTTGGAGAAGGGATCATAAAACTTGATTCGTTTCTGCAATCTCTTCCAAAGGAAATCCCAGTAGATGATATTGCTTCTGTAAATGTTACTTTTGTGGACAATCCTGCACTGACTAATTCTTCCATTGGGTTTGACATCAGTGGGTTATTTACAGCAAGGAAGAATGTTGCGGTCCCCATGCATTACTATAAGAATGCGCTTCCTTCAGTTTTCTGCACATATCCACTTAAAATGATCGGAATTTCTCTGGAAGAGGCTGTTTTCAGTTCTGCTTCGGGCTTATATTATGATGTAAGTTGGGGAGTTCATTACACCTAAAACTTCAGATTCCAAAACTTTATTATCTACTGTCCACTCAAAAGCATATTAACAATGATCGCTCATAATCCTTGGACAGACCTCTTCAGCTTCTTAATCAATTTTATCTTTAGACACTGTAGGAAGATATCAAAACAGAGCGGTCTATTAAATTACTTCGACTTTTGTCTGCAATGAATCCACTTATGTTGCACCTCTATGGTCTAGTAGTGGTATTAGTGGGGGAGTTGGGTTGGAGTTTGGTGAATTTGTTATTGGAGTATGTTATAATGATGTTTGCCGGTTGAGTGTTTTACTAAACCATGTGAACCTATTATTGTATGTTTTTTCATGTCCATACCTGACTTTTCTTAAATGATTTTCCTCTCCCATGGCAGGCAAAATTTATGCAATGGATTGTGGATAAAATTCCAGATCAATCTCTTTTAAACACTGCTGGATGGAGATTTATTATTCCTCAGCTGTACAAGAAATACCCAAACCATGACATGAATATGAACCTCTCTTTATCTTCTCCTCCAGTCGTAAAGATCTCCGAGCGCAATATTGATGCAACTGTATACGCAGACTTGATAATTGATGTCTTGGAAGCAGACAAAGTAATTCCAGTTGCTTGCATTTCATTGGTAAGTTTATAACGCACATTCGGAAACAAATTGTACTGTCATTTATTGCATATCATGTTGCTGCATCTTCTGCCCTGTTATTTCTTTTTACTCCAGTGTTTTTATTCAATGATGTGTTTTGAGCCTTCATGCTACACACTCGGTCAATCAAGGAAGGTGGTAGGTTGGTGTTATGTTGTTATCTATGATGATGCTATTAGAACTTGATGTGAACACCGGGATGTCCAGCATATCCTATGTGTACTGCAAACTACTGAGTGCCGATTTTTGTTTTTCTTCTTTCTGTGTCAATTCTTCATCATTTATTGTCAATCGTTAAGTTTGTTACTGAATCAGGGGAAGTAGACATATGTAAGGTTGGGTATCCTAGCTCTGGATAAAGAAACACATAAAGATCAATGTTCTGTCTTACGGTAACTAATCACAGATAGGGACGAGTAGAATTCTGCAGGCTCATCTTAAGGATTTCGGAGCTGCATCATTGCCAAATTTTTTTAATCCATATACTATAAATTTGTGTCCGTAGCAATTTTCACTCTAGGTCTTTACTGCTTTTTTTTTTTTCTTCTGATCAGTATTAGTCTAATGTTTTCTGTCCATGTAGGTGATTAGCGGCTCAGGTTCTGTTAGAATCTCTGGGAATAACCTTGCTGGAAGTGTGAAAATAAATGACTTCTCAATGTCATTGAAGTGGAGCGACATTGGCAATCTTCGGATGTATCTTATTCAGGTACGTTTAGTTGTACTGTTCTTATGTTTTCAAGGGTGTTTATCCTTGATAAATTTTTAGTACAGGGACTAAAGATTCTTCTGTAATTGCAGCCAGTAATGTGGACAGTGATTCAAACTGTTTTCCTGCCATACGCCAATGCACGCCTGGGACAAGGTTTCCCTTTGCCCATCATTCATGGTTTCACCCTTCAAAATGCTGAAATTATCTTCTCAAGTTCAAAAGTTACAGTCTGCAGCGATCTGGCATTTACAGAGCCACAACCACCAGTCCTCGAAAAGCTTCTGCTACACACGGAGTAAACCCAATTTTATGTTTCATTTCAGGAAATGTCAATGACTCATGAAGATGGGTGCAAACATAAAGAAAGAAATCAAAAGGAATCAAAGTATAGCGGAAGACTTTCCCTTTGCATTTTGTATATTCGTGTTGTTTCGTGTAATTAGCATAGGCACAAACTTGTCTCGTTGAATACTAAGAATTGTAACCACATAATTAGCATAGACTTTACTTGTAAATTTTCCCCAAAGCTCAATTCAGCTCTACACCATTCAGTAATTTAAATTTCAGCGTTTGTTTCATTCTTTAAGTAATTTTAAAGGTACTTTGTGAATAAAAATTATTTTTAAAAATTGAATTTTATGAGAGATATTAAGGAGAGAAAAAAAAATCTATAATTTAAATGATAAACTGTAAAATAATTATTTGATTTCTTAATTTCCCTTAGAGAAGGAATATCTTATTAACCGCCATTGTAAGAAATCTAGCCGTTAACATTACCCACGGCTCCACCGCCTCTGTATATATTGGAAAACCCCTTCACTCATCTCTGACAACTACTGTCTCTCTTTCTACAAAAAAAAAAAAAAAAAAAAAACTACTGTCTCTCTCACCTCTTAGATAGAATCAGAAGTGCAGTTTGATAAAAAAAAAAAAAAACAGCGAAAAGAATCAGAATTGCAGACAACGATGTTTACTGTAAAGTTTTTTCATGGGGGTGAAGAAAAAATTTACAGGAGCGGCCTTGATATCTTGGCTGAAGTAGCTGAGTTAGAGAGTAAAAGATTGGAGAAAGAGAAACAAGGGTCGTTCAAGAAACCTGATCCTCTTGTTGCTGTCGATGCAAGGCTTGTTGACCAAGCAACACCGTGCGGTGTGTCCAAGATTGGAGGAGTTGATGGCCAGGGTTTCTTTTTCTTCTATGGAAGAAGAGTGGTGACGAGACCAAGAACCTCGTCTCAAAAGGTAATCAGGAGGCCGCATATCGATGATCGTTGCCTGCAGTCTCCAATCTGTGGAGAAGAATCTGATGACCATCAAGTTGACAAAACAGAGATGGACAGATTATTGCAGGAGAAAGCCTCAAAGAAACCACTGCGTATCAAGTTTACAATGAATCTTGGAAAGAAACGTTGCTTTGCAGCGATGAGCGGTGAAGACGAGGTTAACGGGCCTCTCAAGAAAGCCAAGGAAACAGCCTTAAAGAAACCACTGCGTATCAAGTTTACAATGAATCTTGGAAAGAAACGCTGTTTTGCAGCGATGAGCGGTGAAGACGAGGTTAACGGGCCTCTCAAGAAAGCCAAGGAAGAAGCGGCTTTGAGGATGGTTGATGCGTCATCACCAGAACCAGATATTCCTGAAGTGATCAAAAGCGTCAACAAGGAGAGGGAAGAGTCTGTATCACCATCAGATGTGACTCTGGTGATTGAGAAGCCATTGACTCCAACTGATGTGGACAAAGGCCAGTGCCGTATGTCAATTCCTCTGACCAAGGCACACAATTCTGATCACTTCTTGACAGAGGAGGAAAAGGAGATACTGAACAGACATGACGGCAAAAATTGGGAGAGTATCCAGGTTAATCTTATTGAGCCCTCTTCTGCTGTGAGGCATGTAAGAATAAAGAACTGTTTCATGTCTAAGAATCGAATGCTGGTGCTGGTCGATCCCTGGAACCAAGTGGTTAAGGAGAATTCTTTGAAGGCTGGTGATGTTGTTCAGTTGTGGTCATTCAGACAAGCCCAACAACTGTCTTTGGCTTTGATTGTGCTGAGAAGGGGGGCAGGAGATGCTTAGGAATCTTGTCTTTTGTTTCGGTTTAGCACTAATTACATGTACTTATTTTAGTCTTAGAATGGACCATTTGTATGGTATGGTTCTCTGTTATTTGGATTAGTGATTTGTAAAGCTTATTCTTGCGAAAGAACCTTCCTTTCGTCAATGGATGATGATAACTTTTATCTCAGTTGTGTCTTTTCTTTCCTTTCCAGCCCTGCTTTGGCTTTGGCTCTTTGTGTGTGTGTCTGTCTCTCTCTGGCTAAAATTTGATGCAAGTTCGTTTCTTTTTGGTTGTGTGCAACTGGGTTTTGCTTTCTGTGGCCGAGGCAAGGCTTCTGTTGAGGTATTCTTCGCTTGCAGTGGTAGCTTGCATGCTTTAATGTGCTTTCTGGGTAGAATTTAATGCAAGTTTATTTCTTTATGATTTTGTGAAACTGGGTTTTGCTTTCTGGGTAAATTGAGTTTGGTTCCAGTAAAATATGTCTGTCAGATAAATCCAGTTTTGTATCTCAGCAAAAACGCAGCGTTTTATAGCTTGTAGACTAGCTCCGTTATTATTATAAGCCACTGTCACTTGTAAAATATATCCGCCAATCTGGTGCTGCGCCACTAAGATAAAGCTAAAACCTCGTTATTTTAAAGTTCACTCACCATCTCCGGTTGCGATTGTAGTTGTTGTGTAAAAACCGGAAGAAACCTCTTTAAAACCCCAGTTTTCAGTTTTGTATGTCCAAAAATGCAAGCCACTTTCCCGATATCACCCTCAAAACCCCCGCCAATTTTCCCATCCCGCCACCACCACCCCATTATCATCCACAAGCCACCACCACCACCGTCGTCCCTCCTTTTCCCTCCTCTCAGGAACCCCGCGGCAAATCCCCCTCCTTTGTTGGGTCCTCCTCTCAAGGCCGTCCCTAGCTACCTGACCTCGCTCGGGCGAGCAATCGAGGAGGAAGAAGAGTACAGAAAGTCCCGTGCCGCGGTGGCCCGGAAAGGGATAGAATTGGAAGGGTACACCATTGAGGGCCTCTCCGTTGGGGGACTGGAGACGTGTGTTATTATACCGGAGCTCAAGTGCGCTTTTGATATTGGGAGGTGTCCTTCTAGAGCTGTTCAGCAGAACTTTGTGTTCATCACTCACGCCCACCTTGACCACATTGTCTGTTTCCTTTCCTTCCCTTTCTTTCTTTCTTTAGTTACTTTGTTATAGTAAAGTTGTCTTCTTTGCGCATGCGTTGGTTAAATTATGAGTGAAACGAAATTTTGGTTGTGAAGATGGGTTTGATGGTAATACTTGGATAATCCGCTGATGATGTGTCGTGTGTGTGTTTGTTGGTTGAGGATTTTAGTTTTGTGATGATTTTGTGGTCATTTGTCACCAGGGTTCTCTGTGATGTTATTGCTTGTCTTTTTGGTATAAAACCGGATCTTAAGCATACCCGTAGTTTGTGAAGTTGATAGTTGAAACTGGGAAGTAGATAGAGGGTAATACTTGGATAATCTGCTGACGATGTGTCATGGGGGGAATTGGTTGAGGTTTTTTTGGTTTTTGATTGTTATGAGGTTATCTGTCGCAGGGCTTCGCTGTGAAGCTATTGCGTGTCTTTTTTGTGTATAAAAACCGGATATTGAGCATAGCTGTAGTTTGTGAAATTGATAGTTAAACTTGGAAGTAATGGTTGAAATAGGAAGAAAATGTAGATGGTTTTCCTTTGTCCAAGTGATTGAAGGAAAATATTGCCAATTTTAATTGTTCTGCTGATTGCATCTTGTTGTCCATAGAGTTCCTCTGCTTCACATTTGGGTCCAAGTTTTTTTGAAGCACTCATCTCTTTTTAACTATCTCAGGGTGGGCTGCCTATGTATGTAGCAAGTCGTGGTTTATACAGCTTAAAGCCTCCAACAATCTTTGTTCCTCCTTGCATCAAAGAGGATGTTGAGAAGCTATTTGACCTTCACCGATCCATGGGGCAAGTGGACCTGAATCTAGATTTGGTTGCACTGGATGTGGGTATGTTATTCTGGGATTTAAGGTTTCTCTGTGTGTAATAGCTATTGGTTTTGAAAATGACTTGACCAAGTTCAAATGCAGGTGAAACCTATGAATTGCGGAATGATATTGTGGTCAGGCCTTTTAGAACCCAACATGTTATACCCAGCCAGGTGCGCTTCTTGTTATTCATTTTTTGTTGGCTGAAAATTTTGGCAAAAAGACACATTATGACCTACCAGTACAGAAACCACTTCTCGGGGAACTTCTTCTCATGCAAATTTCCATGATGTCATCTTAAGTTGTCTCAGACAACTAGTCTGCAAAGAAATGAAGATTTGATTCTGGGTACTCATTGCTTCAGAAAATCAGTGCTGGGTCTGAGACTTGGGTTATTAATTTTTACATGATGCTTCAACTTTGACCCTGCATTTTCTAAAACTTTGAAGCTGGTCTCGTTTTGCAGGGCTATGTCATTTATTCCGTTAGAAAGAAATTGAAGAAGCAATATATTCATCTGAAAGGGAAACAGATTGAGAAATTGAAGAAATCGGGTGTTGAGGTATGCATTTTCCCACTGCAGTCTTCAGTAAAAGTTCCTATTATAGAATATTCATTGTGCTTTCCACTCCTCCTCTTGCTAGATTACGGATACTGTATTGTCTCCAGAAGTAGCGTTTGCTGGAGATACAACAGCAGAGTACATGCTTGATCCGCGTAATGCAGATGCACTAAGAGCAAAAATTCTTATTACTGAGGTAAGCTACCTAGATTCCTCATTTCTTTGAAAAAAAGGTCGAACTCATTATTGTCAATACTGTGACAGTCTCGTTATGGAATGGTAGAGGCAACTTCATTTTTTAAAGCTATGCATCTTAACTGTTATTTTCTATTTTCTTTCTGTTAATTGGAGGGAAACTTTGTTGTCTGTGAGTTCTGGACATTAGTTGGTTGGTACCCTTGATGGGGAAAATATTGCCACTGGTGGCATTACTTGAGCATGTTTCTTGGGTATACTGGAACGTTTCACTAGAAAAATTTCCCACTTGTGTTGCTCTCATCTCATAGTGCTCGTTTGCTTGTGTTTCATTCTTCCTTTTGTAACTTAATTCTTGTTTCTTTTGGCCTCTGGAAGCCTCAAATCTGATGCTGAAGCTCTTTTAACAGGCAACTTTCCTGGATGAAAGTTTTAGCATCGAGCATGCGCGACAGCACGGTCATAGTCATTTGTCAGAGGTATAGCACAGTTGTAGTTTTTCTCACCTTTTATGGTACCTTGTATATTTCGGATAATCTGATGATGGCTGTGGAAAATGCTCTTATTTGATTTGATGTTATAAAACTGCAGATTATTAAAAATGCTGAATGGATTCGGAATAAAGCAGTCTTGTTGACGCATTTCTCCTCCCGATACTCTGTAGAGGTAATTCCTCAATTGAAATAACTTGATTGAAGTGAAAACGTACCATATACCTTTGGCACTTTTGACCTCGCAATCCTCTGACCAAAATAAACGAGTAGTTCTAAATAAGGGATATTCAGCACTTTGTTGCTGTTTCCCTGGTAATAGTTTGTATTGCCTCGTCTTTTTAAATTACGATAGTTTATAGTATATATATTGATTGGAGAATAACATTTGAGTTTTAAAGTTGAGCTGTTCGCTGCAATGGATGAGAGTGGGCTCTTTGTTTACTGCAGGAGATCCGTAAGGCTGCATTGAAGTTGCAATCCAGGGTTAAAGCGAAAGTTGTTCCTCTAACAGAGGGATTCAAATCAAAGTACACTTAGAAAGCTCAACACTACTTTTTTTTCCTATTTGATAAAAGGGCAGAATGTAAATTAATCATTGTAATTGATTTTTGTAAATTCGAATGTTAAGATTGTTGTTCGAAATATTAGCCCTATGGACTACGAAACATGTCATATCTTGTTACTTCGTATTTTGAGTGAGTTGAAAGATGTGCTCGAGAAGAAAAGCTCAATTCTGGCATGGCCATTCATCAAGCGTTAGCTTTGCAACATTGCCTATTTTTCTCAGCCTGACAAAAGATTTTCCAGTACTTTTCAAGGATTGTAATATCCGTCCCTTTGATCGACTGTGTATACAGAAAATTCTCGAGGTACAATACACAAAATTTCAGACAAGAATTACAACACAAAATAGAACAAAAAGAGATGCTGCTGGTCACAGCTCTGAGAACTTGGGACGTATTTCCCAGCAGTAACAACTGGTCACCAAGCATAAAGTTAAGCCGACTATACATTACAATGCAGGGCAAATGATGACTGTCCTGCTCTTTCATTGATTTGACGCCAGAAACCATAGCGATGGTGCTGCATGATTATTCACTGATTCTATTCTACAAGACAGAGGCAAACAGTAGAGATGCATTTGTTCCTCCAAAGCCAAAAGAATTTGACAAAGCTGCCCTTATTGACATCTTTTTCGAAGCAGTTAATGGCATAAAATTATCTGTGAAGATAGGATCCGGTTGAGTGAGATTGAGAGTCAATGGCGCAATTCCCTGGACCAGAAAACAAACATATCAATCTCTGTTTGAAAAAAATTTTCAAGATAAAAGTGAAAGAGCCGTTTAAAGGGGTAAAGAGAAAAGTCTTACTGTTGATCACTACGCAGCTAAAGCAATTAAATAAATTCCGGAAAGGCCATCCAAACTAAAGAGTTTTCGATTCAGAAACATATGAGCATGCATCTATCTTCCATTCATTTTTGTGCAACATACTGTGATTTATCTGATCACTAAATTCAATGACTTGGATTCAGACGAGTGCATATTAAACATGCAAGACCTGAGATTCACTTTCAAGAACATGCTCTTTAGACCTTTCTTCTGCATTTTTTAAAGGCCTGAATCTCTTTTTACCAGTACTCGCACTACAGAAATTGCTACATTTGTTATCTGCTTAATGATAAGTCAGAGTATGGCTTACATGGTATATAGCTAAAACAGTAAAAATTGCTTCCACGGCACCAGCTGCTCCGAGAAGATGACCAACTGCACCCTGAATTTAAGCACAATGACAAAGAATATGAAAGCTAGCCATAGTAGAGGATAACATGAAAGAACATTAATTCTTAATTTTTTTAAAACTAAAATGGAAGATCATTATTCCTTAACAATAAAAAACACAAACAAATACGATCATAACAACTCCAGATTGTTATGCATGCTAATTTCAAAAAGGTTAAGCTTTTCTTTCAGAAAAGAAAAAAGAAAGAAATTAAGATGACATAGTATACTGCTTATTAATGTGATACCTGTGTAGCAAGTATGCAAATCACTAGTGAATGGTATGTTATGATATGGTATGTGATGGAGCAATTATTTATCATATCATAAAAGCTGTGATACTAAAATATCTCCATACGCAGGATGCTGATTCTTTAAATTCTGCTTTTTCTAACTCATGCCACTTCCAGTGCACAAGGTTACAAGATAGAAAGAGGACTATGAAGACAAACGTACATCATTAATCAGTACAGATGAAAACAAGCATAGGCTGTGAAGTTTAACTTCAAGAACCATCTTATGCATTGTCCGAGTGATAACACAACTTGTGCTGTGACTTCAAAAAAATGAATCTGGTTCCTGTCTGGTTACACACTATCCGAATAGAACTATATATTACCCTTGCTTAAGTGAATTTGGAGTTAAAATAATTTAAACTTTTACCTTTGTCGATGACAGTGCCAAAGCACCTGATGTTGCATGTTCAGAGAATACAGTTCTAATGGCACTGGCTTCCACTGCATCACCTGAATGAGACATTGCAGAAACATGGACCAGTTGTAAGAAAGTTTCAACACATACACCAATTCTAAATATGCTCCTCACAGTATGAAAGAAAAGCAATACACATGAGCGAACAGGTTTTACCTAAAGGTGTAGATGTAGCATGGGCATTTACATAATCCACTTGATTGGGATGAAGACCAGACTGCAATTATTAAAAAAAGTAAAAATGCATGTTAAAAGGAACTGCTTTGATTAGTATGTTGACATCATAAGTTAGCACTGTGGGGAGGAGTTTGTTAAGCCATGTGTCATCCCTGGCGACCGAGTACAAAGTTTCATATGGCAATTGGAGCAGAACACATCTCACACCTCACCTTCGACTTAAGCTACACAACACAGCTACAAAGACCTTTGCCAATAAAGTGCCACAAATCTCAATAACAATATAGAAAGGACCAAACATCTTGAACCATTAAGATAGCTTTGCTACCTGTCTTAAGGCTTGGGTCATAGCCAGGGTTGCCCCTCTCCCATCTGTATGTGGTTGAGTAATGTGATATGCATCACCTAAATAACATTGGATGTATTCATTAATGAAATGGTCAACTGAGTATGATAACATTTAAAGGCTCAAGTTTGGACAAACAACCTGACATCCCATAGCCACGGACCTCTGCATATATTTTTGCTCCTCGTTCTTTTGCATGTTCAAGTTCCTTGTAAGGTAAAGGGCAAAAAAGATCATCAACCAAGCAAAAATACAATCAAAGAAGAAAAGGGAAGCCAAGTAGACTTACTTCTAGTACCAAAACACCAGCACCTTCACCAATCCTGATTTTAAAACATCAGCTAGGTGGTGATAAGGGAAAGACCATATGAGATATAATCAACCTTTAACAAACATTCACTTACACAAATCCATCCCGACCAGTATCGAAAGGTCGTGAAGATTCCTCAGGCACAGAATTGTGCTTAGTAGTCAGAGCCCTTGACCTGGAAGTTGACATGGAATGGTCGCCAGCTTAGCAAATAAACAAATATAGCAAAAGCCCGATGCAAGATGGAGTTCTGAGCATAACTTTATAACGAAGAAGAAGAAAAAGAAAAAGAACATGCCTCAGGGCAGATCTCCCCTTAAGCACCTTAAGTTCAAATAAGATATGTACATCGGTAAATTATTACTTGCAAAATCCGGCAATTGACAATGCATCTATGCTAGATTCTGTGCCCCCAGCTACCATAACATCTGCATCTCCGAATTGAATCATCCTTGTGGCATCACCAATAGAGTGTGTCCCAGTAGCACAAGCTGTTACAGCAGCATGATTTGGCCCCTGCACCCAAAACAAAGAATAAACTAATGAAAAATATTTTACAATTTGCAAATAAGAAACTAAAATTACGAATGAAATATCACACGTTACAGAAAATTGGCAAAAAAATGTTATGTGATGACTTTGACTATACTCTACTGCTCATTCAAAAAATTGCTGCCCCAACGTAAGAACTTGATTCTTTAAATTGGTTCAAAGGGCCTTAACACAAGGAAAAGGATCAAGTCTCACTTGACGTTTTTGATATGCCCATGGCAAACCACTACATATAAAACTTAAACATATGTAATGCATATTTTATATGTTGGGCACAAAGTAAAAAGCGCACCTGAAACCCATATTTAATGCTGACATGACCCGATGCCATGTTGATCAATATTCGTGGGACGAAATATGGACTAAGCCGACGAATTCTCTGCAATGAAAACTCTAAAAATCAGGAAAATGTTCCGTATGCATATAGATTTTTTTCGCACAAGCCCAGACAAGCCAGAACTGAGAAGTTATCACATGCTTATTCATTGACATCAATTCTTTTCTCTCTTCCCCAACATGCTTATTTATAATAAGATTACCTTCTCAGAAATCATTTGTGATGCGTCCAGTACATCAGCTATGCTTCCAATTCCACCGCCAATAGAGACACCCTGATATTCTTCATGTTAAAAAGAATATGTATCATCAAAGTCATAAAGTATATGGCAATCATATCACAACAAAATGTCAAGTTATCCAGAGACAAAATTTGTTTACCGTTCTTTCTTTCTGTTCTTGCTCAGAGGCCACCCATTTTGCATCTTTCAGAGCTTCTTCAGCGGCACATAGTGCATAACCAATAAATCTAGAAATTGATCGATGATCCTGAACATAGTAAACCGAAACTGTAAGCATATAGTTATAAAAGCAGCATGAACCAAGATGCGAAATGAATCAGACAAATATCAACTCAAATAGACAAGGGCTAAGGTTGTGGACAGTTAGAGTAATAGATGCTGTACATGATTAAGGTAATCAAATAATTCTGCTCAAGGGTAAATTGATGAAGTCATGAACTATTGTTGTAGGAAATAGAGTAAATAGCTCAAAGAAAGTTATCCACCAAATCTGCAGAATTGAAGCACTTCTTATAGGACCCTGCTTTGGCTTCCTTCTATTCAACCCGTCGATGAATCACTCAATTTTCACTCAACTTCATTGCTCTCTTTACAGCCTGTTGAAGTCATCTAGTTTGAATATTCATCATGTTCGGTAGGATGATTACCAACACACGTTAGATATGGACCATATCTGGTGCCTGTGATGAAATACAAATACCTAATATGTTCCAACCTATACGAGAGAATCCTAGTTCACATTGACAAGCTTCATCTGCCATTTGCTGACCAGAAGCACAAACTGGGATTCCTACTACTATTTATTTCCCCTTGTTCAATGGCAAATAGATGGGTAGACAGAAAATGTAACCAAACCATTCAAACAATCCATCCCTACTCAAAGTGTTCAAACTCTTCCGCTTATACCATTCAGCAATCACTATTTCCCTGAAGTTAGTGTAAGAATTGTGTTTAACATCTTCATGCCACCAAAGCAACCGCAATCTAATTGGCACAAAACCATTCCCGCCCACGACAGGAAATCCTCCCCATAAACAAACCACATAATAAAAACAGACCAAAAAACAAAACAAAAAAAAAGAACCACAGCAACCAATCCGAAAGGAAGCCACAAAAAAAGAGAAAAAGCCTATCACTACCTTAGAATTAAGCCACAACTCCTCATTGAATTCACCAGCACCGTCGCCACAGGGCACCACCGCTGCAACTTTGGATGTCAACTGATCAAACGTATACAAGACTGTTTCTTGGTCAAAAGAAGACATCTTGAGATCCTCGGGAGTTATAGCCCGTATCCCGCATTTCCCTTCTACCAAGCGGCTCCATGTTGTTTCCACCCCACAACCCAGTGGCGTGACCATGCCTAAACCTGTAAGAAAACAAAAAAAAAAAAACAACCTTTCAATAATTTAAATATATGCCTGGACGGGTGAAGAGATAAGAGAGAGAGAAGTGTAAGTAGTAGTGGTGGCGGTGGCAGTACCTACCGGTTACAACAACTCGGCGAGGAGTGAAGGGAGGAGGGGGGCCAAAGGGTTTAGTGGAAAGGCGGCGAAGGTTTAGTAGAGAGTAAGATGGGGAGGAGGATAGGTATCTGCGCAACCTATTCGCCATGGACATTTCTGCTGCTCTTTGGGTTGTTTACTTCATTTACCTATGTTTGGTTTTATTTCGCAAAAGTCTAAAAAAAAGTCGAAGAAGAATAGCGAGGAGGCTTGTGCTCCGTAGGTTGCCGAAATTGTAATGCCTCGAGGTTTTTTGGTCAGATGTTAATGAGTTCATTATTACCATGAAAGTCAATTTTTTTGGGTCAAAATGGAACTAAAAAAAGGTTATTATTATAACTCTTCTTTTCTTTTTCTCAATTATTAAGAAAACAGTTCAGTACTTTCTTCCACCGTTTCTACCGTTTGCTCTCGCCCGAATACTTTCGTCTTCACAAACTAGGGGCTGCCGTTCGGGATCTACCCGGCGACAAGCCTCATAAGCCTTTTTTTCTTGTTTTTCCTCTACTTTATAATAAAGTGGTAGATCTCTCTTGCTTTTTAACCAACTTGTTTTTGTCTCTTGTACAGCTTTTCTGGAGTGCTCTTCGTGATAAATCATAAAAGCTACAACAATCTTTATTATCACGTCGGTGTCGAAGATCTCCTCTCTCTATTACAGGATCTGCAGTTCTTTCACTCTCTGGTGAAAGGTAGTTTAAGGCTTGTTATGTTTCAATATGCCCTTATTCCTTTGGATTTGTTATCCTTTGATACAGTTAGAAGCCTTAATTTTAATCCTCAGATTTTTCTGTTCCTTTTCTGTAATAGTCTTGGATCTTTTACACTTGACTTGCGTCAAGTTTTGTTGTATCTCTATGTACTATTTTCGGTTTTAATGGAACGAGTCTACCCGACTTTTATCTAAAAAAAAAGTTATTATTTTATTATTTCTATTGAAAATCATAATGGCATTAATAATACTAGTACATAATGCCAAAACAAATACTAATACACCACCACTAATACCGTGCAACAATTTGCAGCCTTTTTTTTTTTGTCAAATAATTTGCAGTCTTACCATTGTAGGATTGATGCTGCCTTATAAGAGGGATGGGGGACTGACCACCAAGATATCCAAACATTTTGAATTACTCCGGTCATAATTGTTTCGAAAATTTTATTAGGCTCAATGATCAATATACCTAGTATGTGATGTGAGAAGCTATATCAACTTCGTTATACAAATAAGTATAAATTGGAACCATCATAACTAGAATTTGGATTTTAGAGATACATAATTAGAACGTTTACAATCCATATTACCATTCCTAGCGTCAGTAAAAGTTGGTTTGGGGCATCTCAATTTGGTTGGAATGAACAAATAATTTATTCTTCTAACAGGAGTGAACAAATATGGATTCTGAGGAGTAAGGAGCAAAAATAATACATGTTCTAAAACCAAAATAAATTAAATAAAAACTAAAACCATAACACGATGGAATCGGGAGAGGAAAATAATAACAAAAGAGTATTTGTACTTTCGAGGTGACACGTGGCAAGTGAGTTATTGAAGGTTCAGTAGTGGCCACGTGACAAGTAAGTCATAGTTGCGCACCAGGAAACAACAACTCAAAGCTTACTACTACAGGATTCAGTAGTGGTCACGTGACAACTTACTCCAGATTTGAGATTACAACTCCTACAAACAACGTAAAATTTTTTAACATGCCACACCCTCAATCAATCAATTAATCAAATCACAATCCCTAGTCCAAAGCAAAAAACAAAATCCCAAAAGCAAATTTCGATTCTTTATTTACATGGATGTAAAATAAAGAAAAAGACCACCGTCTATGAATAATACTCCATCCCTGCATAGTAATCCTAGCAAAACACGAAAAACGAAAAACACACAAACACAAGAAAAACAACACGAGCCTGTCCAATATCGATCAATCCAAGTCTGTCGGGGTTTTCCTGTGGTGGTAAGAGTTGAGTAGACACAACCCCCTGACCCTAAATAAATAAAAAAAAAAACAACTATAAAAGAAAAGAAAAGAAAAGAACAAAATCAGCAGTAGAGACTGGTCGAAGAGAAAAAAAATAAGAAGAAGACACAGTAGCAGGAGATAGTAGTAATAGCAGCAGGTGAAGTGATGATGAGGAAGAGGGAGAGAGAGAACCCTTGTGGGGTTTGCGGGCACTACCACAAGTACGAGGAAGGCGAGGTCTGCGGGATTTGCGGCCACCGCATGCCCGATTCCGACAAGTCGTCTCCGCACCACCACGTCAGCGCCTTCCCTTCCCAGATCCTACCCGACTTCCTCTACCTGGGCTCCTACGACAACGCCTCCCGCTCCGAGCTCCTCAAGACCCAGGGGATTTCCCACATCCTCAATGTAAGTTTGCTGCTTGCTTCGCTTTGTTTCTGTTTTTTTCTGGAATCTGACCCACAAAGATTCCAGCTTTAGCTTGTGTTTTGATTGCTCGTGATTGAATATGCAGAATTCGTTATTTCTGTGGTGATTTGAGGTTTTTTTTTAATTTTTTTTTTCTGGAGTGCTTGTGTTGATTTCGAAGTTGACCTTTTTTTTTTTAATTTTCAAGGGTTTGTGTGCCGTTTATATGAAATTATGAAGCACAGAATCAGACAGGTGTGTGATTTGAGAACTTTAGGCGTAGTTAGATGGTTTGAGTGAGCACGAGTCGACCCAATTTAGTTTGATTGGTGACAAGCTGGGTTCTGGTCACTCTAGAAAGCAATAAGCGAACAGACTCTAGCGTTTGATGCTTAAAGTCATTGCCAATCTTTTGCTCTTGTGGAATTTTGTTTTATCAATCTCAGTGGTTGGCGTGCTCAGTAGACCATATCATATCTGATATGGGTGGATAGAAGTGGAGTTTGAATCTGGCTCTAGGAACTAGAGAAGTGACCGCTTTATTAGTCACATTAAGCAATCTCAGAGTTTGCTCTGTTTCCTTCACGGAGATGACGTGGATCTGCTATTGCTGCCGCATTTACCTAGTTACCGAGCATATGAATACATATGGGGATGCACCTGGTAAGAGTGATTGGAACTGGGTGGTCGGCTTAGGATGCAATTTATGCCTTTTTAAGCTTTTCAATCGAATTAGTTCTTCTTGCTTTCCTGTCATTGATATGGCTTCCAAATAAGTAAATTTGTGTTGGAACAATTAGGGAAAGAAATAGACAGATTGATTCTTAAGCTGCTAGTTTACTGTCTCGAGTATCTTTTACTTTCTGTGTAATGGATATCTTTGCATTGTCTAAGTTAATTTTATTTGTTTTTGTGCACTGTTGTTGTGGCATTTCAACTGCATGATTGACTGTTGCCATTGGCAAATGCCAATTTAGTTGTGGCATATTCTTATATTTGTTTTTCCATATGCAGACAGTACCAGCCTGTCAAAATCTGTACAAGAATTCCTTCACCTATCACTGTCTCCAGGATGATAAAACTTTACAATTCGATGACGCAATTAAATTTCTAGGTGAGTCATCCTTGGTGAATTATATGTCGGTATTTACTTCTGTGTATGCTTTCTTCTAGGTCTTGAGAGTTTTGATGCCCATGAAGCGTTTAAACTTTGTCCATAGAATCAGGAGTTCATCGTGTATGGTGGTGATGAAGAATTACACTGTTAAATGAATGTGACCCATGTGTCTTGATTGTTCTTCTGCTTTTATCCTGCTATTATTTATAAAAGTTTTGGCTTTCGCTGGGCGAAATGTGTTTCTGAGCATTTTTTTCTTTAATGGACTTTTACATCATTTTAACTTCTAGATTAATTAGTAATCTATTTCTTAACTTCAATTGTCAACTACCTCACTTTTCTCGTCTCTTTTGGTGGTCCTCTGTAACCTGTCTGTTGGTTGATGATATGGCGCAGATTGTTGTTTAGTTGGATTATCTTGTTGATAAACGTTTGTTCTTGAATATTTTATCAATAACATGACATGTGATGTTGTTAACCAACTATCATTGGGAAACTATCAATTCAGATGTTATTTAGTGAGTTTGAAGAATCGTACTTGGTGTGGTTTTTTCAAGTTAGCTGTCTCTTTTTCTCCATCTATCCCTATTTTCTTATAGAGCAAAGTGGATAATGCAATAATGCGACTTGTGCTGCTTTTTTGCAGAGCAATGTGAGAGAGAGAAGGCCCGCGTTCTTGTCCACTGCATGTCAGGGAAAAATAGGTTAGAATTTTTTAAAAAACTGTCTAGTCATATGCAAAATTCAATTCTGGAGGATCTGATTCTGATTGGAATAGCTCCTGACAACATTAATAGCTGTTGGCATTTTGTTTCCGGAAATTATTGTGACTGATATATATGGATATTTTGTTTGTGGAACCATAATGCCGCATTCTCTGGCAGGTCTCCTGCAATTGTTATTGCATACTTGATGAAGTCCAGAAGATGGAGACTGGCACAAAGTTACCAGTGGGTAAAGGAGCGAAGACCAGCAGTTGAGCTTACTCAAGGTATATAGTGTTCCTGATTTTCTCAAACATTTGTAGACATGACTGATCACTTAGTGAACGTTAGTTCGGTATTTGTTTTAGGCTCGTGTAGAAAATTGTGTTACTTGGAAATCTTATCGCTGGATACTTTACTTCTGGCAATCTCTCTTCCTCTTATCGATTATTGGTCTTGGGCTTGATATCTTCACAAATGATGCCCGAGTTTTTTTCTTCCTCAAAACTATCTATTTTTGCAGCTCTGGGTGCTCCTTTTTTTCAAAAAAACCCAGTTACCCCCATGTCTGTTGTTCTCAATTTTTTGTTTGTTTGTTCAGCTATTCATTAATCCATGTTCCACTTATTTCTTTCTTTGTGAATTCTAGCTGTTTATCAACAGCTGGAGGAGCTTGAGCAGAAGATTTTCGGGTCAACAGAGAGCAGCAGTGCAGCCATGCCAGCCTTCCCGCCGGTTACTACACCATCCTTCAGCTTCGGTTTCCCGAAGGTTAACGATCAAGTTCCTATCCCTACTTTTAATACTGTCGCTGCTAACTCTATTTTCACCGGCCAACCCGCTGAAATTCCACACCAAGCATTCCAGTTTGGTGCCAGCCAACCACCAAACAATAGCGGTACAGCCGCCTTCAGTTCCAATCCACCCAATGCAGGCAGTGGAGATATCCAGATGGATTCATAAATTTCTAACGTACTCGCTAGTGAGATCAAGCTTTCAAGACTGACTAGAAGGCAAAACAGCAAGCAAGTTCCAAAAGTTTCAAACTGGAAGTTATACCTGTTTTTTTTTTTGCTCTCTTTTCTTTTCTGGTTTGAGATTTGATGTGTGTGCGCCTTGTTATTTAAATAATTCTATATTAGAGCTATAATAATTAATGCAAGAGTACAGTATTTTGCCATTTATTGATTGGTTTCTATCGGCTGTTACTTCCAGTCGTACATTACATGATTAAGACAACCTGAGCAAAACTAATCAAACAGGGACAGCATGTCAAGGACCCTACTCTCTCCTGATGCCTCAGAATGGCTAATTAAAAATTGTACAACAAATTTCTTAACGTCTTGGTAATTATCATGACTTAATAAAACTTAATAGACAATGAAGGCCAAGTATTTTTCGTCCTTAAATTGCGCATCCAGTTCAATACTCTTTTTGGATTTTACTCACTCTTATCGTTATATTAATCATCACTTGCATGTTGATTAGTCATTTCTGATGATGACTATTGGTTAATTGACAATACTGCTAGTTTCCACCACTTCTAGTCTGTCTGATCCTCCACATGTGATATAGAGTTAATTAATTGTGTTAATGCAAGAAGACTTTGGCGAGAAGTTAAGCGTTTATGGGGGAATGACCTATCTTGTTGGCTCTCTTCGGTTTTTTTTTTTTGTTTCCCACTGGTATCTCGGGCCAGTCCACCTTTAAAGACATCAAAGGCACCAGACTAAATTCAGCTCGACTCGGGTGGCGCACGGGTGAGTCTCTCAAATGAGGTTTTCTGCGTACACGAGGACTCGAACCCGAGACCTTGCTTAAGCGGAACAAGTCGCTTACCACTTGGGTGTTGGCTCTCTTCGTTTGAGGGGAGGTATAAGAGTATAAGAATAGCACAAAAAAATATATTGTGAAACAAAGTCGAGTTAAGTTTTGACTTTTTATTTATACCAAAAGTCTCTTTCTTAGTATGAATAAATTGAAGTATAACATTTAACTAATTAACTTTGTATAGTATACATTTCTCAGAAACAAAAAAATAACTTTTATATAATATACAAGTCTCTACACGGACATGCAACTGGAAAGTCTATTTTCCTTTAAACGGCGACCACTTTTCGGCTTAGCTTCTTTGAACGGAACGGAAACGGAAACGACTTAGTCTATTTTTACCACTTTTCTTTGAACGGAAACGGCGACCACTTGGAGGGATGAAGAACGTCATACAAAAAAATATAGAGATGAAAAATGTGATCAGCCCGGCTAAAAAGTGAGTTAAAAGTTCTTTTCTTCCAAAAAAACAGAAAGCTTAGGAATCGTGCAAGAATAATGCTAGTTGTAAACGTTAAAATCATAGAAAAAAATTTGTTCAATGTGATGTTAGTATAAGATGGGTAGCTAACGCAATTCTTTGTTTAGTTTGCTTTGGTATAAAATATTATTTTGGTTATACTTTATTGGTATTCGTTTGGCTTGAATTCCGCATGATATTTTTATTTTGTTATATTTTATTTCAAATGATTACGTATTAAGTGAAATAAATTCAGTCCCGACTAGATTTTGGTCCCAAACAGCATATGAGCCGCATTACATTCATCATCTTCACATCCGCAAACAACAAATATAGAAAATTAGTAATATAATCTATTTTATTATATAATACAAAGTCTTAACTTAAGGTGCTCGTGGCATAATTAAATTAAACAATAAAAAATAATAAAATAAAACAAAAAAATGTACAAAAAAGAACAAAAAATAGTAAGGTTTGATTGACAACTTAGTTGTTTGTGTTCATTACAAAAATTTCTGTTTGGACCATTTATAGGATATAAAATGCACCAGGCAATGTGGGTCATTTTCAACATCAACATCAAAATATGTTTCTCGTATACCTGGTTCTTCAATTGTCTTTTATTAATAATTATGAGTTTGTATTTCATTATCTTATATATATAAAAAGCATTGGAATCAAGATTTAGAGTGGATTAAATTTTTGACGGCTTCATCCGTTGGATGGTGTGTTGTTAGGATCTCTTCTTTAGAATTGTTTATTTAATGATTATTTATTTAATGACTATTAACCCACTAATTATAATAAGAAGAGAAGGATATTTTGGTATTTCAATTTCTTAAATTTTGGCGCCATGGGCAAAAAAAGTGATCTTGTTATATTTGGATTTCTGTGTAGCCGCTTATTCAAGATTTGCTATAAGGTTATTCATCAAAAAAAAAAAAAAATTGTTACAAGGTTCCTGTCTCAGTGTCTTGTTAGTTACCACGTATCCTTCCTTTTTTCTTTTTTGTCGAAACTTTGCCTGGTATTGTATGCCTTATAGGATCGCCAGTTCGCATCCAACAATAAACAAAACAAGTTGCCTGAGCCCTTGTAGTTCAGTAGCATACGCCTTGGCTTAATGCGCAGAGGTACGCGGTTCAAAACTGGACCAAAGGGGGGTTGGGGACTTGGGGTTTGGGGTAGGACGGAATAACCTGGCTGCTAATACCTGCAGGCCAATGTCTAGCCCTCCTCTTGGGAGATGATGGCTTTGATGTGTGGATTCTGAATACACGTGCAATAATAATTGGCATGCTAATATTTGAACTAAATGGTCTGTAAGGGAACTCTAATGATTATCTTTGCACGCATCTTAAAGTTCAACTTACGAAACAACTAAATAAATTTTTCAGCATTTACAGGGAACTGTATTATATAGTTCAGTCCAACTCGGAAAACAAATCTATGGATACTTTAAATTATTTACAGGAAACGGTATTACAAAAGCTCAGTCCAACTTACAAAAGCTCTTGCCACGTACACGAGCTTCTAAACTAAAAGTTCAGTCCTTTGTGATTCGATGCATGAATTATATATGGCACAGAGTTTTCCGAATCTGCAGTGTGTTCAACTCATTTCCCTTTGCGTAGATTTGTTAGTTCGATGACTATTAACTCTACAAGGCCACCTCTGTTTCAAGTGATGACTTGGCAAGCCACAGTAAGCCTGGATCATTCCGTTTCAGCACTAGATAAGTTTCTGGCCTCCCAATCTGGTCAAATGTAGCTTCCTCGATAAAACCAATCATGAGCAGAATTTCAATTGCAGCTGAAAATCACAGGAAGTACTTTAGTATCATAATCTAACTGGAGATACACAGTTAACAGGCCACCGAAAATCTTGATTTCAACCTTTAATTCAGATTGAATACTAATCTACATTTGATCTGTAGTTGGACCACGATGCACCCATATTTTAAGGTTCAAGCAAGGTATCTTAAGTGAATTCATATCTTTTGACCTAAATGATAAAAAGCAACAAAATAACAACAAACGTAGGATTCTTCAGCGCACATGCAAAGACCACACAGAGTAGTATTGCTGCTTGACGTGACTAGACTCTGAAATCCAAATTATAGACTAGTAATGATATCACCAAATTCAAAGCCAGCATCATGTACCGCAAGTAAAACTTTTTTAGATAATAGACGCCATAACTATTCCATATGAGGCATGCAAATCAAGCATTTAAGAACAAAAAAACGAAAAAGATACAAACCTTGATGATTGGCTATATTCTTCCGGATTGCCGGGTTTGCCTACTCACACCACAAATCAATTGATCAGTATGGAAAGAGAAAAGCACAAAATTTTCAAGCAATGAATGAAAAATGAGCCAGTAATTGCACCTTACGAAGTCTCTTGAATTTCATGTTATCTGGATGTTCGATCACATTCCTGCCAACCGTCATAAATAATTAAAACTGGATAGAAATACTATT